>PNEQ01079923.1:0-13352 GCA_003012365.1 Medauroidea extradentata | reverse complement strand
CTAAGTGGAAAGCGAACTGCAATTTTACCCCTTTTAAAGACTACATGTAAATTGCACTAATTCGATCTGCCTTGTAGTTTTTGTGTGTCAGAATTGAACGTTTGCACGCAGCTTTTAACGGAATTCGAGCCCAGAACCTCCCGGAATTTAGACCTGAGTGACAAACAACTGCGTCACGTAACGTCGAAATAATTCATGAGAATAAAATTTATTGAAATATATATATATCTGTGTCCTGGGCTCATAGAGGTTGTACAACACAACGCACTACGTCTCGATAGGTTACTGTAGTGAAACTCCTGTATAAGTTGTTTCTCGCTGCTCGTTCCTGCTTTTCGGATCGTCTGCCTTGATTATTGACCAACTAAGTTTTATTCTTAATAATAACGTTTCTTACAAATAAAAAAATACATACATATTATTTTTAATATTTACGTAAGCATCACTCTGACGCGAAAACCACCTCAACATCGCTACTGGTTAGATAGAATGATATCGTGGGTTGATGGAAAACAAATTATGTGTTTTTTCACCCTTTTGGGTGTCGAATTTCGAAATATTTTAAATTTACATCTCAGACATTTGTATAAGTATCCAACTGAAGTGTAAATCACATCGCTAGCCCGTTCAGTTGAATTAAAATCGATCATTCACTAAAAAAACACATATCACCCCTGCACAGTATTGAGAAATCGAATTTCGAAAAATCTGTAAACTGTTATGCGGTAATTTCTGTAATCATCATCCTGAAGCAAAAATTAATTGTATATCTCGACGGGTTCAATAGATATCGAGGATTTATCTAAAACAAGTTCAAGGTCAGAGAGTAAATTTCGAAAAACCCTTGAATCACGTTTTAGAATACTTTATTGGTATCTCGTGGACGTAAAAAACACATTAGCCCGCTGGGTTCAAGATATATAGACGATTAATTGAAAAAGCTTTTCACCACTTTTTACCCCTTTTCACGTCCTTAGGTGGCGAATTTCGAAAATTCCTGAAATTACTTTTTAGGTATTTGAGTAAACATCAATCCTAAACAAAAATCACGTCTCTATATAAAAAACTATGGGATCAATATATATCGAATGTGAGTCGAAAACTTATATTACCCCATTTTTAACCAGTTTAGGGCCGAATTCGGAAAATGTATTTTAAATGGTACTTGGGATACTTACAAAAGCACCCGTTTAAAGCAAAGAGTACTTCGATATCTTGATTGATTCGATAGATATGGAAGGATAATCGAAAACACATTTCACGTATTTTCACCCCTTTAAATAAAGAATTTCGAAACGATTTTGAGTCCTGCCATTGACATTTGTAAAAGTAACCAATTAAAGTTAAAATCACGACGATAGCCAATTGTGTTTCAAAGATAAAGACGATTCATTAAAAACACATTTTGCCCCTTTTTACTGTCTGGGGGTCGAATTTCAAAAAAACCTAAAACTACTTTTTGGGTATTTAAGTAAACAATATTTTGAAGTGAATATCAACTCTCTATCCCGAAGGGTTCGATAGATATCAATAGTTGATTGGAAACACATTTAACGTCTCTTCAGCCCCTTAAAAGTTGAACTTCGAAAAATCCTTAAATTGGCTAATATGCATTTTTACGAGTGTCCTATTAAAGTAAAAATCACGATGATAGGCCGTCGGGTTCGAGCTCTATCGGCGTTTCTTCGGAAACACATTTCACCCCTTTTCACCCCCTTAGAGGTCGAATTTTGAAAAATCCCTTCTTAGTGCTCGCCTACGACCTGAAGGGAGCCCCCACAAAAAATTTCACGATTCTAGGTCCAGTGGTTTGGGCTGCAGTTTGATATGTCAGTCAGTCAGTCAGTCAATCAGTCACCTTTCATTTTTATATATATAGATAACCTACGATTGTGACGAATTAAGGGCAATGTATCGTAAAAGAAACAATTCATTTTACGATTAGGTGCATATTTATGGACTAAATCGATGCTAAGAGTTATTTAATATTAATTACATATTGAAAAAATAATTTTTACCTTAAATTTTAAATGAGTTAAATTATTTCATTACTACGCTTTAATAGTTCCTATACAATGTGCGTAATGAAAGTTAACGTAATAGCTGTGTCCCTATTGAAATATTTTAAAATATATCTAGCTAAATTATAAATCGGGAAGAAATTAAAAAAAATTCAGCATGTTTAGTGATACAGGCTCTTAAGTAAACAAAATAATAAAAATAGACAGTTACTTGTTTCCGGGAACGCGAGCATTCTTGATGATTTCATTATCAATTATAATCAAAAGTCTACTAGGTGTCTTATATCGCAGTTCAAACCACATAATCTATAGGCTAATAGAAACAATAAATCACAGTAGCAAAATTTGGGGAGAAAATTTAACTTTAGTGCTTTTAAACTTTAAGACTATTTGTTCCTATTTATGCTGTTCTTGTGAGTTTAATCTTTTAAACCCTGAAAGGAAGCAGATTTCGAAAAACCGTTGCACAGAAATGTTGAAAATTGTTTGTACTACGCAGCTTATTTTTTTTTCAAAACATAAGTTTCTATATTTTTCACTAATTATCGACTTAATGAAATAGCCTAATCTTAAAGACAATAATTAACAAAATTATAAAAAAAAACTTACGTCTTGAAAAAAACCAGTTTCCAACCTTTCTACGTAACAATTTTGCGATCCCGGCCTCTCTCGGGATTTAAAAAATGAAACTTACTAAACTAACACATACAGAAACGCGCGGACTTAAGTCTTAATTAATGCGAAAGAACGCCAGTAGGGCGCAGGTGTGCATACATGCAAACACGAAGGCGGAGAAAATTGGCGTGTCATGCGGAGAGCGCCTACGGGCCTACATAAGCCATCATTCATCTCAAAGCAAATTTTCACCGCCCATTTTTTTAGACTGAAGATACAACCCCAAGTGCTCGATATTATTTTGTCTGTTAGCGTGAGCTTAGTATACAGGGTGTATCAGTACAGCGGTTACAGACTTTCAGGAGAGCTAGGGTACACCCAGACGATGAGAAACCATATATAGCAATGCATGGTCGGAAACACTTTTCTGCGACACGAAACACAAGGGAGAAAGAACACGAACAAGAGGAGAAAACATGTTTATTAATCCTAACACAGCAAAAATGCTGGGAAGTCTTTGGTTGGTGATGAAGATCGATATCTCTGTATGTTTTTTCTTAGCTTTTTTTTTTTTTTTGCTGTATTAAGAATTCACTCCATCTTGGCCATTTCTACAACACTTTCGATTTGTAGCTACTTTGTGTTTTTGTGGTATGGTGTGATATATTTTTACTAACTAGGCATTTTTATGAGTATACACACACCACTGCAAGCTACGCAACATTTTTTCGCATTGGTCTGTCATACACCACTATTCACTCTACTGACAAAAACTCCATTATTTTTCAACGTGTTTTTATTAACTCGCTTTTTTCCTCTGTTTGTTTGTCTGTTCGGTAATAACGAGAAGTTCGCTAACAATAAAATAACTTCCATACATAAAAGGTTCCTCAATCACTATAATGTTGATTTGGTTGTGATCATACGCATACATGTAATTAGCGCAGTTCATTTTTTGGATGCAAGCACGATTGCCATATGGTTCGCTTTTACATCTCGTAACATATTAGGGTCTATCCCGCGTAAATTCGTCTTTTTTATAAATATAAATTGCAAATTATTAAACGACTGGCCGAGTACTAGAACAGACGTCTTTCACTGGATGTTGCTCAATGACTGCTGTTAAAACACCGTCATTTTATAACTTGCTGATTGTACCACAGACCAATAGAAACTCAATTACAGATAGTTGGTTGTCTATAAGTAGGTAAAGAAAAATTACGCTAGTTCGATGACCTATAGGTATGTTAGAATTCAGTGGCCTATGTATAACGTACTCAAGCCCCGTCTACTTGTTCATTATCTGTTGTTCCAGTGAGTAGCAGCTAGTGGACAAATGTTCGGGGCGTGAGTATACACAGGATATTGGAGTCTAACACGCATGCCGTTGTACTCGCGAAATATTCCTTTTCTTATCTATAAGGAAATAATAAATACTACTCCGGCGAAAAAATTCCTTCCGCAGCAACTCATTACGAAACATTTACGAGTACGTTAATAGGTTAAAATGGCAGCATTCCAAGGTTGCCCAGCAGTTTGACAGACTTCGGCAGAGGAAAAATCATTTAAAAACAGCTCAAAAAAGTTTAGGAATAGCATTCTAGAAAGGTTACTCACGTGTCACCACTAATCTTCGAAGTTTATCTTCTCGCGAGTTAAAGCGGCAAAAATAGGTTTATTTGCGATCTTATTTAGGTATGAAAATAAATCTTAGGGCATATTATTTGAAAAGGTATACGCGTGTAAAATACACAGTTATCCTTAAGAGAGCATGGTAGATAAATAACCGCTGAAAACATCAAATGATTTATACGCTTTTTTCGAAGCCTATATGAATAAAATACTCAATGACAATCCTAGATAATGGTATTTTCCAACTTCACGAATAAACATTTATCCAGAATTAATAATAGGTTAAGTTACGTGTGATCTCTTGCGCCGCAGTTAAATGCACGAGGTTCCGGAGTCAGAGATAGTGCCTCAGAAGTTTGTAACACTGGAAACAATTTGTTTAAAACGTTGGCTGAAACTATTGTCTAGGATTGCTATTGTTTAACCTTCGCAAATTGGCTTCAAGAAACCTACACTTATAGATTAATGCTATTAGCGTTGAATTATGTACCACGTCCTCTTAATATTACGCCATAAAATGATAGGGTCACAATTGAAAGTATCATAGAGGCGCGTTGTCGGCGAGAAGACTTGACACAAGTTTAATGACTTGCGCCTAGAGGCTACGGTGAGGCTTGGTGAGCCTACTGTGTCGCCCTTACCGCTCCCACTATTATTGGTCTCAGACGCGCAAAATATTTCCACCCAGGCGGTTAACCACGACTCGAGTTGAAACTTCATTCTACCCGATATAACCTCGTGCCGTTTAGTAAACGCCCGTAGAAGGAGAACTGTCACGATCTGTATTTTGTAACTGAGTTGCATAGGGGCGCCCGGTAAGAATGCAGATTCTCACACTGTACACTCCTGAGGAACGCGCACTGGACCATTAGTAGGGACCGCTTTTCTTGGTGAACCGATTTCTGCTCCAGTTTGCTTCACTGCCTTACGTGCACATCTGCAGCTGTACTTCGTGGCCAGTGATTGGCTGTTTTAACTCTTACGTGTCTTGCGTTTTACTGGAAACCTCAGATGTGTGTTATGGCATTCTGATTGGTACAGTCAAATGAGAGACGTATTTCCACAAAGACACACTGCCAATAATAATGAAGCAGAACTGCAGATGAGCACGCAAGATATTGAAACAAGTTGAGGCAGATATCGTTCAGAGAATATCAAGGGGTTCTCAACCATGAGATATGAACTGGCTCATGAACATATTCTGACCGCGGTACCAGTGGGGAAGTGTCTCAACGTCACAGTGGCTGTACCTTCCAACTAGCACACAACCCTGTACAGTTTTCGACAAGTGCAGTCCTGCTTGGCAACAAACAGCACACTAGCCACCGCCACACACATCATGACCTTGACCATGGCCGTCTTTAGTACAAGGCCGGAGTCTTGAATGTGACAACGCCACATCGGAGGCCTGTTGCCGGTCGCTCACTGGCAGCCCTAGTCTGTGTACACGTCACTAAAGCTGCATCTACACACGCTACAGAGTCTAGGGCAGTCAAGAAGTGACAGGCAGCAGCCCTCGATGCAGCGTTGCCACAATCCAGACTCCGGCCTTCCACTAAAGACGGTCATGCCTCAACACAAGTGAACACAAGAGGTTGTTATAAAAAGTCACGAGCTGGGTTGTGGTAGAAATACTCATTGACGTTATCAGACTTTGCAATCATCAGGTCAGTTCTAAATGCCTGTAAGTAGTTTGCGAGTTTAAAATGCCGGTAACCACGTTTATAAGCGTTACTTCATTTACATTAGAGATGGTGAAATTTGGCGTATTCAATGACCAGTATGCTAGAATCAAATATCCTATGCATACTCAAGTCCAGACTATTTTTCCACTAGCTGCTACTCAGTGGAACAGCAGACAATGAACGAATAGACGGGACTAGAGTATGCATAGGATATTTGATTCTAACATGCATGTGATTGAATTCGTGAAATTTCACCGTTTCTATTAATAAAACATATAATACTCGTTTGAACGTCTTTCTTCGACGTGATTTTTGCAATGAGGTTGTGTTACGAACTGAAGTGTTTTGCTAGATATATGCTGTTTCCAGGGACGGACCTAGGTTTTCCTTCGCCCGGGGCAAGAATAGTGATTTGCTCCCCCTCCCCCTTTCCAAAATTCCTTCCCAAACCCTTTTTTTTTTTTCATCAGTTCAATGAACGTATTTTGCATACGTTGTTTTGCGCTCGCGTAAATAACAGTTAGAGACTGGAAAAATTCGCGGCTTCACTGACGTGTCGACTAGCTTCCAAGAATACACGTGAACTCGTGCAGACAGCAGTTGTTTATTAGCTGCTCGTAGATATTGAAATGGGCCTGTATTCAGCTACAGTTTTATTATTGGCTCAGCTACTTCCAGGAAGTGTCGGAGTAAGTCAACGGCCAATTATGAACGTGATACAGACCTGTAGTTGCTGGAATTCTATCTTGCGCCTAAAAGAGAACGCGAAATTTTCAGATCTCTAATAACAGTACAAAATTTTAATAGAAACAAATAAAATCTGTACTTTCTAGCTATCATTATCAGTGTTTTAAGTGTGTATTCTTATTATAAGTAATGTATAGAGGTGATGAAATTTCGCGAATTCAATGACCTGCATGTTATAATCAACTATCCTATGCATACTCAAGCCCCTACAATATGTCCACTAGCTGCTACTTAGTGGAACAACAGACAATGAACGAATAGACGGGACTTGAGAATGCATAATACAATGGATTCCAGCATGCGGGTCAATGAAATCGCAAAATTTTCGTGTCCCTAATTATATGGTGTTCAAGGTTTATAAAACTACAAAACTAATAAACGTCCAAATATTTGTAGATATTGTATATTTTTACATTTTAACACTAATTTACCCCAAGTAAAAATGTTCGGCACCACCAGCGCCCCCTCTAACCCGGCTCGCTTCCTTGATCCGACCCTGTCTGTTGTTAGCGAATGTTTCTGAACAACAAAAGGAGGGGGGGGGGGCAAAGAACTTACCATGGCTGCCAAAAATAGCTGTAGTCAAAAGAACATACAAATTATTCCGATACACGAATACAATCGATAAAGGAAAATAACAACGAAAAAAGGTACGTCAAAACAGACAAGTAACAAGCAAGGAACATGTAAACGGCGACAATGATGGACAAAGACGACGAGGGCAACACAAACGAACATTGCGACAGAAAGTATGCAGACAAGACCGACTCCCTTCCACATTTTAACACGGCACATTCAATTACGCGTGGTTGTAATATTAGTAGACATTATGGTTAGAGACACTGGTAAATAGCGGGAAAAGTTGATGCTTTGCTAGGCTCCAACATGCTATGTATAACACTGAAGGTTGTGCACCTGTATTGGCTCTCCTTTATATGAAGCACTGTGTTCTTCTTCAGCAGACCCAATTAGAACTGCACAGTTTTAACACAGAACGTGTGTGATTTGCCAAAAAAAAAAACTGTTCACACGTGTCACGATTGAAATATTACAGTTTATTGGAGACTATGTTAAATATTTTCGCGATTTTCCAGTGTCCCTAATTATGGTATATCTCGAAAAATATTTGTGCCTGCGTACCCTCAGAAAACACTGTAGTTTCTTGTAATATGTATGATTGGGTGATATACGCCTGACACTCCGTAGCTGTTTGCAGACCAATAACAGGCCACATATATTACAATAGCGGGATTCTTACTGGCTTAGTCAAATAGGGTAACAGATCCACGTACAGGGAAAAGCCAGTGAGCTTTTGGTATGTTAAACGTACGTTGAAACCCAGAAAACAGTCAAGTTTTCCCGCGATAAACCATCATCTCTAAGTATTAGTTACGTCAGCTATACACTTTTTTTTTTCGCGTCAATTGACTAGTTTCATGTGCTCACGAGAAGGCAAACATGAGTAGTTCTTGTGACTTACTGTCGGCGTGAAACCTTTACTAGGATAACTGTTGGGTCGCCCCGGGCTGAAAGGTTGGCAAACCTGTCCTATCTTCGTGAGTTATAACCGCCTAATAGAGGACGTCGGACGACGCCTCGCGCTCAGGATGGACAGACGTCATAACCTGGTGGGCGCCATCGCGACCAGGAGATACGACCTACCCTCTCCGTCGCCGGTGTACGACGAAACGACCCCGGGGGTCGTATCTCAGCCCGCCTTTATCTGGCTGGCCTAGACAGAAAGGAGTAGGGGGGGGGGCGTATTCCACTCCCCTGAGATTTAAATGCCTAATAAACAGTAGGTTATCTCCTTCCGTGGTAAGAGCGGCCACGCCCCGTCAACCCCCTGGCCCATGCAAAGCGACCGCGCGGGTATTGATATAGGGCGGTAAAAATGCAATACGGCCGTCGTAAAATCAGTTTTCTCCCCTTACAATGGCTGGGAGGGAGTATGCTCGGGAGCGCGGTGAGATACGCGAGCCTGCCATGATAGCCTCGCGACCACGTGGCTATAGCTTGGAGTATGCACCCACCACCCACCGGGACATTTACTGCCACCCTCAACCCCAATATCACCCTCCGCTTCGAGGCACGTAAATCCAGCGAATCGTCCTCTAGCGCGGTCCTCAGCGTGCTACCACTTACAGACTATACAGGACATCCAGAGACAATTGTACCACGCGAATCCTGGGCTAAATTAGAGATTAAGATGTTAGTCGTAAAATGTACGACGACGATTTACATACACGGTGTGGCAACATAGCACTGTAGTTAGTCCCCTCTTGCGCTCCACATATATCTTACTTATCTTACTATTACTGTTATGACCTATATATATAGCCGCGATTTTATGCCGAAAAGATTTTTGCAACATTTGGTTTCGATGTGTCATGTGCACACCTGCAGCTCTGCTACATCGTCTGTAATAGGATGATTTTAGTCTCACTTGCCTTGTCAAATTATAGACGTACAGACTCACAATAATCTTATTATGATTGGTGCAGTCAAATGAGAAACGTGTCTGAACATTGACACGCTGGCAATAACCTTGAAACAGAACTGCCGATGTGCACGTGAGACACTGAAACAAATTTGGGCAAAAATCTTTTTGCGACAAAATCGTGGCCCTACCTATAGGCTACATAATGGGTGCAGGTTAAATTCCAGAGAAGTACAAATACTATTCTAAGTTTACTTGACATAACATACATAAAATACCTGAACGTGGAGTCACACTGAGCATAGACTGTTCACGATAAACTGAGTACTGCTTGAAATTTTCTTTCAGCCATCATGCAACCAACTTTACTATTTGTAATATGACAACTTACAACAAACTAAAAACAAGCGTTTACGTTTCACCATTCTCAAAACTTCACATCTATGGCCCCAATATAATACAGTTTTCGGATATTATAAGTAGATGTACGTCAATTTCGCAGATACATTCCAGGTCAGGTCGAACGCCAAAATGTATACTTCATAATCACGCGTGTGATTAGCTGGCGGCTGTCACGAAACGCATTTGACTACCGCAAGCCAGTAGTAAATAAGGAAATAATTTCTAGAGCTATCGCGTGCAACTCGCTTGTAATGTTGTAAGCCAATGAATAATCGACTGTATCCAGAGTGTGTACAGGACTGAGAAATCTAGGCTACTGCCAGATGAATCCGCGAAATTGACGCGAACGGCATATATACATAAATATGGTACAATATTTTGCAATTTACATTTTCGGCTCAAATTTAGTGCAGCCTTCGCGTGGTGTGCTCATTGTGCGGCTGTTTTCGACAGACCTGTATACAGCAAGAGAAAATGAAACTTCGAGAATTCAGTGACCTGCGTGTTTGAATCCACTGTCCTATGCATACCCAAGTCCCGCCTAGTTGTTCATTGTCTGTTGTTCTAGCAAGTATAGCAGCTAGTGGACAAATTGTCGCGGCTTGAGTATGCATACGATAATGGATTCTAGCATGCAGGTCTCTGAATTCCCGATTTTTTTCCTTTCCCTGCCTACAGCTAATAAATAGAGATGATGTTATACCGTAAAAATTTTTTTGTGCGAACATATCCTCGAAAACAATATAGTTTCTCGCAACATGTATAATTGGGTGACACGTTTGACACACTGTAACTGTCTGCAGACCAATGACTAGAGATAGGAAATTCCGCGAAAATATTTGTGCAGCACTTTGTTTCAGTGCCTTACGTGCGCACCTGCATCTCTGCTTTGTGGTCAGTGATTGGATGTCGTAACACCCAGCGTGCGGAGGTTAAACCCGAAAAGCACAGCTGTGATGTGTGACAGTTATCCGTGTACTGATTGGCACAGTCAAATAAATAAAGACTCTGCACAAAAACACTCTGTCAATGGCCATGAAGTTGAGCTGCAGGTGTGCACGTACGGCACTGAAACAAAGTGGGGCAAAAATCTTTTCGCCAAAAATTCCCGTCTCTACCAGTAACACATTACCGTTAGCGGTATTCTTATTGGCTCAGTCAAATAGGGAAACAGCTTCAACTATAGTACAAGGAAAAGTCAGTGAGCTTTTGATAAGCTGAACATACGCTGAAACCCAGCCAGCAGTCAAGTTTCCCCGCGATAAACCATCATCTATAATAGCAAATAATTTTACATAAAATAACTCCACATCTCAAAAGCATTAGATGAAATACAATATGTTCTAATAACACTGATTTTATGTACGCCACATAACAATTTACAAAAAAAAACACGTTGTTACAAACGTGACTAAACACCCATAATTAAGATCACTAATGCAAGTCTTTTCATTCACACAACATCATGTATCAACAGACAGGAAACCAATAAAATTTAGTAAAATAAAATAATGATAACATATCAGCAGTTATATTTTTATGAATACTTGTAGAAAGTCTCACCGATTTCGGGAACGGAAGCTGGATCGAAGAGTCGTCTTACCTGAAAACAGAAAAAAATTATGTATGAGACTTTAAACAAAAACTAATCAAAACAATTTAACAAATAGAGCACAAAAACTATAAACTACATTGTAAAAAAACGTCCTAACATGTTTAGGAAGTAACCAACCTGAACGCAGAATAGGGCAGTTACCATACTTCCGTCTTGTAAATATGCAAAACTTTTACAACTATTACAATACAAGTCTGGTAACTTCAGTATACATTTGACTGTTTTATAAAAAAGTTTAGGAATGCTACCATGGATGTCTGGGAAACTATTCCACCATACCTACTTTCTTAGCGCTCCTATACCCACGTGTGGCAAATTTACAAACTATTTTTTGATAGAAGCTCGAGCGAGGTGCACAGTACGAGTCTATGCAAATATTACGATTTAATATATTGGTAACTGGTATATTTACCATACACCGTATGGATAAACAACGTCCAATGCGTGTTTGGAAGTTACACTAATTGTTATAATATATTGATAGAAACGAAACAAGAAATGTATGGAGAATAAAATCTATGTATTTACTTCAACAGCTGGATGGGTGCAGGATGTCAACTAACAAAATCATAATAAATACACCACGCGAATCCTGAGACAAACTGGAGACGAAAGATGTTAGTGGCAAAATGTGGCACGATGACAGTTCACACGCACAATGTGGCAACACAGCGCTGTAGTTAGTCCCCTCTTGCGCTCAACAGATATCAGTTGAAATACAGAACAGTACAAACATGACTATACGTTTACTTGACATAAAATACGTGAAATATTACCTGCACGTGGAGCTCAAAAAAAGGGACTACCTCCGTGCAGTGTTGCCACATTGTGCACGTAAAATGATGTCATGCATAGAGACCGGAAAAATTAGCGGGTTCACTGGCCCGTAGGCTAGCTTCCATGAATATTTGTGAAATCGTGTAGGCAGCAGCTGTTTATTAGCTGCTCGCTGACACAGTGATATGGGTCTGCATTCTGTTATTGGCTCAGCTACTTCCAGGAAGCGTCGAGCTAGTCAAAAGCCAACTGTGAACGTGATACAAATGTATAGTTGCTAGAACTCTAGCTTGCGCCTAAAAGAAAACGCGAATTTATCAGGTCTCTAGTCATGCAACATTTTACCACTTATATTTTGGTCTATATCATGGCAGAAGGTCCGAGTCTTGAATGTGGCAACACTGCATCGGAGGCCTGCTGCCGGTCGCTCATTGGTAGCCCTAGTCAGCATAGACGTGTACACGCCACTGAAGCTGCATCTATACACACGCTACAGAGTCTAGTGCAGTCAAAGTGACAAGCAGCAGGCTCCCTGATGCAACGTTGCAACATTCAAGACTCCGGCCTACTACTAAAGAAGGCCATGCTGCAGCGGACGGGAGATGCATATTGTCAGCCTTCAAAATTATTTTTTTTCAGTAGCCAGTTTACATTTTTAACTGTGATATTTTCACACTGACGTTTCCAGCTCGGCATAGAAATTTCGTGTTAAAAGAATATGACCGATCACACCAAGTCGTTTGGGACGCTAATGTCGCCTGTCACACTTTTTCTCCTATGCGTGTGCTTCGAGACAGGAGCTGCCCATGTTGGAGTGTAAATATTTGATTGCAATGATTATGTTAGCAACATTGGTTAACTAGACGTTGAGGCTTTCCGTCCGCGGTCAATGGGCAGTGCGACACTGAGTCTTTTCAATACACTGCAGAAAAAGACTGGTCAAACACAAATATTTTGAAGTTGACTTATCGTTATATTTTTTACTTTTGCGGCTATGCCTCGTTCAGCGGTACAATTTCGCAAAAACATCAGACTCGGTGTCTATTTCATGACATGTTAAGAGTTAGGCTACATCGTCCGCATGCTGTTTACAATTCTTAAATACTCCTAACAAGCGGCAAAGTGTGATCGCGTTGCAAGGGGAACGATATAGAATATACTGCAGACCATGAGCACTATGCATTGACATGTGTACAGGAATCAACAAACGCGCTTAAAATGCGTTGCAGTGTGTTCGTAAACACGGTTTTATTACAAAACTGTTCTACATATGCCCAGTGTGCCAATGTACGAAAACAAAATGCACTCTAAACAATGCCGGAATGGTAGTTTCCAAACAACACTTACATTTTATTTAAAAAAAAAAAAAAAAAAAAAAAAAAAAAAAAAAAAAAAAAAAAAAAAAAAAAAAAAAAAAA
>PNEQ01079922.1:0-13353 GCA_003012365.1 Medauroidea extradentata | reverse complement strand
CTCCATTACTCCCCGGTTCTAGATAATGTCAAAATATAATTAATAATTAGTACTTATATTTTCCTCGTCGCCACTTTTATGTACATTCTGACTGCTTTATTTGCTCCAATTTACATATATATCTTTTACCAGTTTTAGTGCTACAATCAATGTCAGCCATAGAATAATATAATTACAAACATTAATACTAACACTGAATTAACAAAACATTAATATTGTCACTGGTACCAACACCATACTAATACATATAACACAATATACCACAGAACGCCTATCTGCATTTATTAAGGCTAGATGACAATTGATGAACTGAATACGTAAAACTTGAACTTATGACCTGAAATCACATAGTTGAGTAATGAAGTGAGTTAGAAAGTTGTATGAATGAATTAATATCATCAAGTAAATTTTTTACGAAACAAAATATTATTTCGGTCACTTTAGATACTGCTCGAATTTAAATTTTACTCAAACCTGTTTAACTTCAGGACCTATCTTACTCGTCTAGAATTATAAGAGGCCGATTATATGCGACAGACTAACTCACGACATACTTTATTACAACTTTAAAAAACTTTCAACATCAATTTTTAAAGTACACAATGACGACGATAGTCTCGTTTAATAAACTGTGGGTTATGATTTCAACTTATTAAACACGCAAATTCAAGTTCCCCACTATAAGCCACCAAATCGAATTACACCAGCCACGGATGAATCCTGTGGGGGGGGGGGTAAAAGTTGTCATGCCCACTTAAACTTCCAAAAAAATACTTTATTCTTAAAATATTACAGTATTTTAAATTTATAAATACCACTTTTTTTTGTTATGAGACATGATAAATAACATCACTTTGCACCTAAAAATCTGAAATGTTTCGGGGGAAACCTTCGAAACAACTCCCTATTATGCCTGGGATGTGAGTACAATATTTACTTTGGTACGTCACCCCCCTTCCCCGGAAAAAAGTGCAGGATCCGCCCCTGACAACAGCTGATTTTTGATCTGCTATTTTGTTTTTACTTGTCCATTAGTTACAAACACAACCTTTTCTCAAGTCAAATAAAGAATGCACACGACAATCTCACACGTCACTCATGAACCAAATCCACGGCACTAATAGTCTTGTTCTAAGCACGCTGCATACTGCTAAGTCCATCGTAAACCCAGCTTTAGGCACACTTCGATCATTTGAGTTGCATAAACATGGTTTGCTCTCAGAATGTAGTGAGGCCATGATGAACGTACATAACGGTTCTTCCCTTCTTAAACAATTACTCTGTCGTGAGTAGAACGTTGCTACAACGAAGCTGAAACTTACATACTTACTGCAAGGATATGAGCAACTGAGGGATGCTATTAACCTCGATGCTGAAGGAAGCAAAACGAACTAACTTCATGGAGAGCCTCAGGCACTTGAGAGAAAGAAAATAAAACTCCACACTTTCTTCCACCTACACGTTACTGTCACTGTTTTCATGGATAAGAACAATTTTATTCAACGAATGAGAAGAAAACATTCAAAACCAAACACGTTCCTAAAAATCCAAAAATGTGTTCAGCGCAATTTCTATATAAGGTGGGTGAGTTACACACGAATATGAAGTCAGTTACGTGTCTCCTTTAAAAATCATGTGACAATTAGCCGTGTTTGTTTACAATCAAAACCAGACATAATCACTCCCCTGTGATTCTGCACTTTAACAAGGGCCCAACAACTGTTATCTATTGACAAGGATTACTGCAGTTATGCAATGCCGTTTTTGACAAGTTTTCTACCTTTCAAGCCAAACATATTCCCGACACACATACATAACTAGAGGTAACCATTTTTTTCCTCGAATAACTAACGAATTAAAAGTGTGTATGTACGTCCCTATTTCAACCCACATTATCAATTTTTCCCTACAGAATTTTGACTTTCCTGACCAATGGAAGCAATCTAAGATTATTTCAGTACCTAAAATCGCCCAACCGCTAGAATTTAAAGATTTAAGACCAATAAGTGTTCTCTCAGCTACCTAAAAAAGAATTTAAAACTAGTTTATCATCAAATAAGTGAATACATGTTGACCAATGATAGCGCGTATGAAAAGCAATCAGAGTTTCGTTCTCGTCATAGCACTTCTGTATATAACTGACGATATGTACAGAGCTTTTGATGATTCCGAAATTACAATCTCATTGTTTATAGACTTAACAGAAGTTTTCGATACTTTAAATCACGAAATTATACTGACGCGACTAGCCGAGATTGGTTTGTTGCAATCTGTACTGAAGTGGTTCAAAACATATTTAACAAACCGGCAACAGAAAGTTCACCTACGCACTAACATAGGAGATTTGGCATCAACCAATAGATAAAATATGGTTGGGGTTCAGGAGGGTTCTATACTGGGACCACTTTTGTTTTCCATTTTTATACTAGGAATTCCAGATTGTTTTAAGCATTTGAAATGTCACCAGTACGCAGACGAATCACAGTTACTGATATATTTTCCAGTCGAAGAAATTTCACAAGCTATAGATGGGATTAATAATGATTTAAACCGACTACATTATTGGTGCATTAAAAACGGACTTAAGCTAAATGCTGGGAAATGTATGTACATGACTATAGGGACACCAAAAATCTTAACCAAATTAGTAATTCCATCGAAATTACTATAAATCGCATACCTGTCTCGTCCTGCCATCATTATAGGAACCTAGGGATAATATTTGACGAAAACCTCACATAGCTCAAACATATTTTCGCCTGTATTCAAACTGGTTACTACAGGCTCAGACACTTTCACAATTTCAGAAACATCTTGCCAAAACAATTTGAGTTATAAAACTCTGTGACTCTCTTGTACTTTCATTCTTTTATTATTGCGCTTAGTTGTTTGTTTGCTTGGATAAAAAAGAAGCAGTACAAAATTCAAAAGATGCAAAATGCGTGTGTAAGATATGTATGTATAATATAAAGAAAAATAATCACATCAGCGAACCGTAATCAAGGAAAAACTGGCTCAATATGTACATTAACTGCAAATTTCATTCCGTTACGCAACTAAAAAATATTAAATATAATAAGTTACCGAATTATTTGTACACCAAAATCAATGAACAATCTTCAACACACAGATATAACACTAGGCACAAAAATAATATTTAGATTCCCAAGCACCGACGGAAAGTGTACGAAAAATCGTTTGGTTACCAAGCATGCTGACTTAGAAATGCCATTCCAGACAATCTCCAGCAGTGTACATCAGCTGCTGAATTTAAAACACAGTATCGTTGTATGCTGCACAAACAGCAAACAGTTGATAGCCAGTAGCAGTTACGGTATTAACTATGCTCGATTTGTAAACCATCCCAGCTTATTTAACATTTATTCCCCACATATAAAATACTCTTTACATTAGTACAGTAGATATTAGACAGTCGACAACTATATTGTATAATTGTATGTTATTAGTGCTGTTATATGTGTAGAACACTTGTGTTACGTATATATTTTTCAATTTTATTTTTTCTATGTTTAGTAGTTTGTCAATTACTAATTTTCCGCTGTAAGAGATGTAGATGTACTTTTTTAGTATTATTACGTTTTAACATTTCTCAATTAAAAATTTTGTAGTGTATGTGTAACACACGGCAAATTGTAAACCAGCCTAGAGCTGAATTTTTTACGTGTCTAAACAAATAAATAGCTGAAACGATAATTTGGTAGTTAAAATGGCGTAGTAATAAACTTGACTTATCTAGTTTCATTAATATATCAGAATATCAATTTTTTTATTCCATGTAAAACTTGATAAGGGAAACACGTCTGGTTTGAAAAGCTTGTTCCTCAAATTAGGCATCGACAAGATGTAGCACAGAGCTCCGTATATTAGATAAAGTTGTGGTTGCTCGTCTGGGACTGCTACAACAATTTCAATAACCACACAAAGAAAACAATTATATTCTATCTCGCGGTAGTCAATAAGATATTGAAAAAAAAAAAAAAAATATATATATATATATCTTCTGGCCTATAGGAAGCAAATGATTATGCCATGTGCGATTAAAATAACTTAATCCTCATGTAATTAAACGAACACTGGTAAATTAATTAATCCAGAATGGTTGGCACCTACTTTTTAACTTGGCCCAGATACGTTTGCTTTCGAAAAAAATGGTTCAGCACAATCGATACGCCTGATATGAATACTTATTTAACACTGTACGAAAAGTGTTGACGTTGATACCATACTTGTGTTAAACAGAAACAACAGTTCAGTTTGGCTGTCAGTATTACTTCGATTGTTCTTACAACCAAATATTCTATAGACTTTACAGTTTGTTCTGTACATTAACGATGATTTTTGCTCCTACAGAACAAACTGTTATTTCTACAAAACAAATTGTTATTTCTATAGAACGATTTGTTATTTATAAAGAACTAATTGTTATTTCTACAGAACGAATTGTTATTTCTACAGAGTTAATGCAGTGGTAACAATCAATATATGACCAAAGATGATAGAAAGATATACATGGAGCATTAGCAGCCCATACTGAGGTCAAGTTGGCTTTGTTTATTCATGTAACAGTATGGAGGAGTTGTGCCGCGGTCACGGCCATAGAAGATAAGGTCTGAACATCCGCCTGGAAACTTGACCCCTTTGTTGTTTGGCTGCAGTTCGCCAAGTTACCGAGAATATTGTGTTTTATTGGCGCTTCAGTTAGGGCGGTCGAACTCAAAATTCGCTCACTTCCTTTCAATTTATTAAAACGTATTTTTTATCAATTTACGAAATATTTCCTTCGCTCACAAATTTAAGAAAAGGCTCCAGCAATCTTTACTTACATTATAAATTTAACAATGGAAAAAAGTGGGCAGAGTTTGGGTCCGACCGCCCTAACTGAAGCGCCAATAAAACACAATATTCTCGGACACTTGACGAACTACCGCCAAACAACAAGGGGGTCAAGTAAAATACATTGTTAGATAGGCGAGTGCCCAGACCTGTAATTCTACGACCGTGGCCGTGGTGGTTGAAGGGTCAGACATCTCGCCCTCTACCTAGGCTCGATCCCCGGCGGGGTCGGTCCCCATATTTCTGCATGTGGGAATTGTGCCGGACGACGCCGCTGGTCGACAGGTTTTCTCGGGGATCTCCTATTTCCTCCGCCTTCATTCCGGCGCTAGACATCTAGATGTAATGTGCTGACCTTGGTCTTAGAAGAACAGGTCTGGACACTCGCCTATCTAACAATGTATTTTGCTTGACCCCCTTGTTGTTTGGCTGTAGTTCGTCAAGTTACCGAGAATGTCGTACTTTTTGGCGCTGTTTTCCGGGCGGTCGGACTCAAAATCCGTCCACTTTTTTCCATTGTTAAATTTATAAAGTAAATGAAGATTGCTGGAGCCTTTCCTTAAATTTGTGAGCGAAGAAAGTATTTCATAAATTGATAAAAAATACGTTTTGATAAATTGTTTATCTTAGCGGAAAGGAAGTGGGCGGAGCTTAGTCCGACCGCCCTAACATCAGCGCCAACAAAACACAATATTCTCGGTAACTTGGTGAACTACAGCCAAACAACAAGGGGGTCAAATATCCAGGCGAGTGTCCAGACCTGTTCTTCTACGGCCGTGGTGCTGACCAAAATCTCTTCACAGCATGGCGGAATATAATCAGCTGTTCCCGTAGGTGAATTGGGAAATGAGGTTATGGTTGGACAACCCACAGCCAAATTATACACGTTGCTATAGTAACGAACAACTGTTTCCATGAACCAATATGGCGGATGGTCTTCTCTCCTTTCTGTGTCAATACTGCGTATATAGGGCCACGATTTTGTCGCGAAATTGTTTTTGTCCCACTTTATTTCAGTGTCTCACGAGCACATCTGCAGCTGTGCTTCATGGTTATTGGCAGCGTGTCTTTGTTCAGACACGTCTCTCATTTGACTGCACCAATCATAATAAGAGTAATTTCTCAAGGCAAGTCAGAGTCAAATCATCCAATCACAGACGATGTAGTGGAGTTGCAGATGAGCGCATGACACACTGAAACCAAACGTTGTAAAAATCTTTTCGCAGTAGAATTGTGGGTCCTGCTCATACCCCTACCCTTAGAACATATGTCATGTTCCATGTGTATGTTTCTCAAATCTCTGGACATCGCACAAAACAAACTGGACTGTACCTTAAAACCTTAATATAAAATTAAAAAAGTGTGTTAGGATCCTGTGTCACTAAAATGCTGAATTGTTTTTTAATTTCCTCGTGTTTCAAAATTCGACAATATTAAATAAAATTTTAAAATAGTGAGTTAGCTAATTGCCTTACGTTTCATTACGCACATTATATTCGCAATAATTAAAGCGTAATTATGAAGCTGTTAAGCTAATTATAATTAAAAATTTTAATTATGTCTCCGCCCCTAGTAATAGTGACTAAATATCTTCCAGTACCAATTTAATCTAATAATGCCCAGACAGTAAAAACGTTTTGTACTTTAACAAAAAAAAAAAATGCTCTAGAAACTAGTTTCCAAAAAATCTTCTTGTAAGTATACAAAAATATTGTAAACTTAACATAAAATGCTTGTAAATGTACAAGTCTGTATACTTACAAATATTTCCGTATATTTACAAATATTAGCTGTATATTTACAAATAAATTTTCATTGTACAACAATTGTTTGAAGTGTCACAAAAAAATTTTTGGCAGCCCGTTTCCTATTTTTTTGTTAGATTTCAAAATAGTTTGTAAAATGCGACATGCAGTTGAAGGTGATTTCGTTTCGGATCAAACACTCTTTTCATAAAAATAAATCCCAATAGTTCCCGAAGGAATGAGAAAAATTTAGACAATTTTAACGACCTGTAACATTCTTGTCGTAGTGCCTAGACTGGTAAAAGTTCTAACATTGGTTTGAAAGATTTTTCTTGTAAAAGTACGAATTTGTTTCACTGTGCAGATAATCGTAAAATGTAATATTTTTATTAAAAAAACATAGCTGGTATTTTGTTACACTCTTAATATATTGCGAATGAAAATTAATAATTTTAATAAAAGAGATGAGGCATCCTCTTAAGAACAATACCGTCTTAATGTGTAGAGCGTTAAATTACACGAAGTATTTTCATAGCATTTCAACTTACAATGGCACTTTAATCGGAGCCGCTGTAGTTTTGTTCATGTAAAATGTGACGTTACGTCATATGGATGATTCTATCTGTCATTTTTACCAATCATGTATAGGTATTTTTCCACGAACAACAGACCGAACATGTAGTTACGCGTAGTTTGAGGGGTCAAAAAACAGGTTCAAACAAGCATGCAGTAACTCTTAAGAACACAGAGACATAGTTTTGAGCGAGCGAGAGATTTTGGTGAGCGCTCAACACCGAGGTCTTTAGCGCTGGTGAGGGGTGACATGATGTGAGCAAGGAGCAGCGCCGGAATGATAAGGTGGGAGAAACGGGAGATCCCCGAGAAAACCCGCCGACCAGTGGCAACGTTCGGCACAATTTCCACGAGCGAAAATCCGGGGATTGACCCCACCGGGAATCGAACCCGGATCGCTTTGGTGGGAGACGATGTCCAACCATTCGGCCACCGCGGCCACCATAGTTGTGAGTGTGTGTTCTTTTAACATATTCATATTTGTGGAACACTTATAGCAGTTACGTGCTGGAAACAATACGTGACGTGACACACTAGACTAACGTCATGCGCCAAGCGAAGCCTTCTGTTTATTTAAATGTACCCGCAATTTACACACTCATCTATATATATATTTGTTTATATAACTTATACATACATAAAATTGTATACACATACACAGACATGGTGTTTGAGAGGTGATTGTCAAAATGTATCGATCAGACGTACACATGAATAGTAGCACAATAAAGGTCCTCTAAAAGTGGAGCCGTTAATTGACCACTTTCCAGAAGACATTTGTATATTGGCTAGACAACCAGTCAGTTCTGAGCGCCTAGCTCATGGAACGCGGCACTATGTGTTTACAGCGTCAATGGACTTGTCCTATTCTACGCCATCTCCTCAATTCAATATTAAGTCCCTTATGCATTTTGTGAGCCTTCGTATTGAATAACGCGCACAGTACCGTGTCGTGCACATAAAAAACTTTATTTAACGATACATCCTCAGACCCGTGTTTACTGAACATGTTTTGTTTCCCTTCGTGTTTACGTCTCATTCCTAAATGACTGACCTTCAGTTTTCAAACATTCTTTATCCAGTTATATTTTTACGGACAAATTCTTACCATGTATCAATGTGCCAGCTGTGGATATGTCCTGGTACTAGTGCACTGAACGACACTACGAACATTTGTCTTTCAAGGGCAGTAACTGGGCAAGTTAGTTCGTAGAAACTGTGTCACAGTTACTCCGGAGGGAATCAGAAGGCGAGTCGTAAATCGTCGTAACCACGTGCAATCATTCGGGAAAACACTACGACCTTCCGAACGCCAGCTGGGTTGGCCCTCGCATGCCGAGGTGGAGACGCCATTTAAGAAAAGTGGAGTAGGTCTCAATGAAGTAGAATTCGCCGAGACTTGAGGGATTCTAGTGACTGGCACTGGACCAAGAACGTCTTCGGACCAGTCGTGCAACAACACCTAGTTACCAAGTCAAATTAACTCGTCCGCCTACCTGGTTCGCCAAAATGCCAAATGCGTCACAAGGGTTTTACGCAGCGTCAACAACCAATGATATACAGGTGACCAGAATCAACCACATATTCATCATACCACGCGAATCCTAGGCTGAACTGAAAACGATAGTTAGTAGCACATAAGTTGGCGCAGTGGTCAGGCTGCTCGCCTCCCTCCAAGGCGATCCTGGCTCGATCCCAGGCGGGGTTGGTCCGCAGGTTTTCGCATGCTGGAAACATGAAAGCGTGGTTTTCTCAGGGATCTCCTGTTTCCCTATTCCCTCTCGTACTAGCACTTCTCTATCGTAGGGCCTCATCTCTTGTCATACTCCTGGGAAAGCATATGCCTACTGCTTGTGCAGTAGTGAGTCAGTATCTGAGATGGGATACCTTGGCCGTCAGGTACCCTCCTGGTACGATATTTGATTATTTTACAATATATGTGAATGCCATTGAATGGCAAATACAAACGTTTACGTTCCGAACACTAGTATATTAATTCGTGGGACACGGCCTTCGACATGACAACCCTACAATCAAAGTCCCACGTATTCAGAGATGCTCGCTAAAAAATAATAAAAAAAAAAAAAAAAAAAAAAAGATAGTGGAATTCACGCAAAATTTTAAAATAATTTTTATATTTGTATTATATATGGTTTGTTTTGAAGACATAAGTTGTGACTACTTTTCACCGTAATAAATATTTTATAGCTTTCTTAGATTTTATATACTGTCGTGTAAAAGCCAAAATTTGTATAAAACGGTTTTATACAAGAAACGAAAACCAGTTGACTTACAGAAACGAAGTAATCCCACTGAAGAACAGTATCCCGGGCTACAACTTGACATGTATAAAACCATTGTATTGAAATATTTTGTATTAAAAATAATACACAATATTGATAATTTTTTTATTTTAAATTCAGCAACTTTTTAAAAATACAAAAACTATTCAAATTGGTTTTTATTTTACGTTAAGACGTAGTCCGCGATACTGCTCTTCAGTGGTAATTTTTTTTTTATTTCTGTATGTTAGTTGGTTTTCATTTCTTGTATAAAACAGGTTTATGCAAATTTTGGCTTTGACGTGCCAATATACAAAATCTATGAAAGCTAGAATATTTTGATAACTGTGATATAGTCACAATGTATGCCTATAAAACAAGCAAAATCTAGTACAAATATAACAATTACCAAAACAATTAAAAATTTTTTAGGGTTCCCCCCCCCAACCCCCTCCACCACGGTTCCTCGTGAGCTCATGCTGCGCCTTGTTTCTGTTGTTTTCGTGATTTGTTAAGCCTAAACTAGAGCAGATCTCAAATACCTTTTCGACAGTTTTGTTTAAAATGGCTCTCACCATGTCGGCTATTATTTTCAAGACCTCAAATACTGTGGGTTTATATGATTATGTAGGCAATGACATTTTGGTTAGTTAACTTACTAGTCGAAACAGCACAATGTGACGTGTCTTGAGCAAATTTTCTACCACGGCAAAAAAAAAAATCTCCAACAAAAAAGTCAAAAATGTGTGTGATATCTGAACTTGTTTAAGTTTTTAAAATAACTATCACAAAAACACTAGATACAGGGAGGACGGCCTTACAGTGACTATGACTTTCCCTGATTCTTCTGGATGGCGTGAGGGGAATCCATTGTACGGAGAGCGAGGAGGGTTACACATGAAGGTTCGTGGCCTTCATTATAGAGACTACTATGCCAGTAATTATAATAGTTAGCAACTGACCTGCTGAACAGCACACTCAGGCAGCAAGTATATGTGCTGGTTGTGAGGGTAGTAGTGATACTTGGTGGGCTTAGCCAATCCTGTCGCTGCCGCCTGTAAACATACAAAACACACAGATGTTATAATAACTGTTCCTTTACATACATCTGCTGCTTACAATTAGCTTTGTCAGGGCCGAGGCCATGGAAGCCATCATTCATGTAACTATATGTAAAAATTAATGTATTTGTTTCTAATACACCGTAAAACGGGGTGATTAGGGACACAAGGGTGAATAGAAACACAATTTTAGAGCTAAGTTTTCGGTATTAATACTGGTTTAAAATTCTTTTTCGGCTAGGCAAGTTAAAACCGTTTACGAACAGTAGTTTTACTGCAATTATAATTTTTTTTTCAATCAAAATGTGTTAGCTATGAATTTGTTTCTAATTTTGTTTTTATCCACCCCAGTGTTTCTAATCACCCCGTTTTATGGCATACCTTTCTATGCCATTCATCCAAATACGATAAAACTTTGGCGAGTTGTTAGTACGTGTGCAAAGGTTTATGACGAATACAATTATATAAAGGGGTGGCAAAAACGGGGACGGGTACAGAACGAGTTACCTAAAAAATTACCGCATTGAAGAGAAAACCACGCGAGCAAATTTGTCGGTAATCCTTGGTACAAACAAATAAATAAATAGTCAGTGGGAGGATACCCGAGGACAGGACACCGCACCCCATGTATCACATATTTTCTGAACTGAACGCTCGTAGGTTTGTTCCGAACACTGACGGATGTCATGGAATGAGACCCTGCGATGGAGAAGCGACAGAAAGTGAAGGGCGGGGGAAATATGCCTGTATCCACCCACCGGCCAACTGCTACATTCCACAACTTATCCTCTTGCGAGAATTCAAGATCTATCTGGCCGGGAATCAAAGCTGAATCGTCTAAATTATCATTCATAAAGCATGCACATTAATGAACGTGAGAGGTAATTATGGGCGTTCATGTGCACAAAGATTAAATTTGTGTGTTTGGCTGCTTTTTTGTGGTTTTGTTAAGTAAATATTCTAGCTCTTGTTTTAACGGTAGCAATAGTTTACTACTGGTTGTTTTGACACACACACGCACACACACACATATACTTATATATTATTTTGATTAATTAAAAGGTACACAATTTTGGCACCACGAATAGGCAAATGTTCCCACAAAAAGTGCGCAAAAATTAATTTATGTGTTTGACCTCACAAAGTTCTTCAATATTAACTACAAAATAGTGTGTATTTAATGCAAACTGTTCAGATGTTGTCAGTATCCAACGTCCTTATAAACAATATTTGCTATATCGGTAAACTAGGGAAAGTGAAATTCCTAGTACAAAAAAAAATTTTTTTATTTTTCAATGCAATAAGTAGAGATGAAATAATTAGCGGAGTTCAATGATATATAGTCAAGATTTATATACACTGTAGGAAATGACATCTGCTCCTTGGCTGTTCTCTCACACAACCGTACACCATTATTGGATCTGCAATTCGTTACTTTTCCTACTCTCTCAACGCCTCAAAAAGTGTAAAATAAGTTATGAGCTTACTGCAAGTTAAACTCAAACATACCCTTGTTTTAGTTCTAGCTTGTACACGAAAGAAGCAGCAAAAGGTGCAGTCCTCAAGTTTTCAGCCAAGTACAGTTTGTTGCAAGACATCTTGCGCGTGTAGTTGGGATATAATTATATTCAACATACTCGTAAGCGACGTTTCTACTACTGGGCGAACCTTATTGAAAAGAACTTTCGGATAATATATCTACTCGGGATTTCATGTATAGATGAAAACATTCGTTGGAAAATTTGAAACAGTTTCAACAGAAACTCACGAATATTAATCCTATGTTGAAACCTAATAGTGAGGCAGTTAACTTTTAAACTAGTGGCTGATTTAGTACGAAGAGAACATAATTTTCACAAATAAATTTTAATAACATTATCGCCAAATATAAAATTGTTAAACAATATTTTGTTTATTTTTGGATGTTTGGATTACTAGCGAAAGTAAATTTTCGCAAACCAATTTCAACGTAAGAAAGATTTAAAAAAATGATATGCATGTCATTTCATGTTGCAATTGGATCGCGGTTTATCAGACACACCTTGTAGTTCTTCACGACGGATATCAATTCCTGTACTAAATCAAGAAACAAATCCCTTGCTAATATTTCCTATAGGGAACTCGCTACTCAACCAATGAACAATCTGCAGACGCTTGAGCACACACCCCACTGTGGGTTCTAGCCTACTTGTCGTTGAACCTGCGAAACTTCCTCTTCACATAGATTACAGCAAAATTCCTGGCTATCCGGACCAATAGCAAATCATCACAGAAAATAACCATGTAACGAATCCTGTGTTACCTGGTGTGAAGGCTTGGGTTTTCAGAGTGTTAGTGGCGTTGTTGCCAGATAGGGCTGCAGTTGTCGAGAATAGTACATGATTTGGTTGTGTGTGTACAACCACTGTCCCGCTGGTCTGTAGGTGCCGCTTATTACTGAATGTTCACTGAAGTTTCAGTAACCAGTAGATCTGTCATGGTCCTTGGTATAGTCCTGGAAAATGCTCGCTTTTTATATGAACGCAGGTTTCATACCACTGTCTGTGAGTTCTTGTCACTTGTCCAATTGGCCCTTGTCTTATTTGAAACGACCCATAGGGTGTTGAACCAATAATAAAGGAGCAAACGAGTGCAGGCCCAAGTAGGGACCACGTGGGCATCCTGCCCCAACTGGGAGCAAAACCGGCCTAACCTGCATAAGCTTAACATGGCCGACCCCTCCCCCTGGTGGTGCTAGGGCTCTGATTGGTCTAGAGGGTCATTAGGGGGGCGTGGTCTTGGCTGGGATTGGTTGTTGGGGTCTTTTGGTACGAATAGCACCTAAGTGCCATGAGGCCT
>PNEQ01079920.1:0-36108 GCA_003012365.1 Medauroidea extradentata | reverse complement strand
TTTGTGTTTGAGTTGGTGTTGTGTCTTCCTCGTCTCGTGTTCTTTTGATTGATGTAGATTGTGATTCCATATTTTCCATTGTGTGTGTGTGTGTTTTCTTTTTTAGTTTTAGTTTTTCCTCTACCTCGCCTGCCTGCTGTTAGCCACTTCCTCCCTCCACGAGGGCAGGCCTTGCCGATCAGGGGCTTTCTACAAGCCCGACTGGCAGATGTAAGAGTTGCAGGTCCTTATATACCCTGGTGTCTGGGTGGCTGCTTCCTGGTTGGCTGGGCCCGTCGGCCAATCACAGGCCTGCTTGCTCCTGATTGGCCGAGGTGGTTAGCCCAGCACACGATTGGCCCAAGTACCCAGCCAATCAGAAGGTCCACCAGGAGAGAGCCAGGATTGGCTAACCACCTCGGCCAATCAGGAGCAAGCAGGCCTGTGATTGGCCAACGGGCCCAGCCAACCAGGAAGCAGCCACCCAGACACCAGGGGATATAAGGACCTGCAACTCTAAGACAATCTTCAGACGCGGTTCACACCCACAAGCCAAGAAAATGCAAAACCAGTATAGTTAAACACAATAACATTGTAACAAACATGTTAAAATGTTGCAAATGTAGAATCATTCTTTAAATTTTCGTCAAGTTAAAAAGAGTTAGGACAGATTACACGACGACAATCTGGACACATTGGAGTACAATTAAAGTTGTGCTTTTTTTACTGCTGCACATTTCTATACATCTGTATTACTATAGAAAGGAGAGCATCTGGTACTGGTGGAGAACTATCGTGTCAGAACGAGCAAACCGCTACTCCCAGTGAATTATAATGTGCTACTATGGAAGTTGGAGAAAAAATTTGCATAGCCCCAGAGGAGCATTGTTTCAGAAAACCGTTTGTGCTTAAGTGTGTTTAATGTGTTGCTTTTCTTTCTTAAATAAAGATGGTTTCATGTGTTTATACAACTTTTATTACTTGCTTTTTATCAGCTGATTCACAGCAGAAAGTTTCTGCCTGTACCAAAAATAATTCTTCTTTTAGTAGTTTCATGAGCACTGTTCCTTTGTCGAAGAGACGGTGTGTGCTGTTACACCCTCCATCTGCATGAGCACAGAGTAAATTTGAAAACATTTCTTCCCTTAACATATTTTTTCTCTTTTGTATGACACGTCCATTTCTTTGTGAGCTGTTCTTGTTGCTAAGTATGGAATACAGTGGTTTGTTTACCATTTTATACTTAAGCATAACAATACTGATACGTCTTCCTCTAAGTGTTCCTTGACTTGAAATACTGCAAGGCTCTTTTAGCAATCAGCAGGTCAGCATGTTTCACTTCACAACAAACTGATGGTTTGATTTTTTTTTTTAAGTGAATGATGTTTCAACCAAATCAAACTTATTTATAACTCTCACAAATTCTGGTGAGACAACAATTGATTTGGACTATCACAAAGCTAGTATTTTAAAATCTCTTCGAAATTTTCCGTGTTACCTTGGCTACAAGAAAAAAGTGCAGCAGGCTTTTCTGTTGGTCCATTTGTATTTTTTCTACAAAGGTATAACTATATTTTATTCTTGACTTATGAGTGACAGTTTGCCTTGATTTCTTGAAAAGGTACTCATAAATATTTTTACCAACCATAGTATGTATGATTTATTATCACCCTCTTTTTTTTTATGTAGTTTCCTGCAACAACTCAATTTTCACTGACCCTCAATTTATTGACAGTAGAAGGGATTTTATCTTCAAGGGTGCTGTTTTCATCACATGACTGTCCACGAGCAAGAGTAGGGATTTACATATTACATTATATTCGGAAGGATAAGTCATTTTAAGATAGTTTCTTTGGTCAAAACAATCTTCTGTAGCACTGCTATAGTAATATGTGTGTTTTCGAATGTTTTTGAACATAAAAATTGTACCATCTTCACTTTATATAATGTGTATAGGAATGTTATATTAATGACATATGTTACCATAAATTATATAGAAATTGGAATGCATGCTAGAAAAGAAGGCAGATTCAAAATATAATTAGATAAATAAATAAAATTAAATAGCCTTAAATAGCTCATGCAGAGCAAACATGGCAAAATAATTAATATGTCAGTAACCAGAGGTATTACTGTAAAAAAAGAACAAATAACATAAGGCACAGTGAATAGCAAAAATTATAATTAATTAAAATACATATTGGGAAACAGGACAAAAGAAACTGAAAATTAGAAAAACCAATACAATTACAAAGTGCGTATAGCACAGTCAGCTGAAAGTAGTGAAGAGCAGATATCCCGGGAAAGGACATGTTGAAACAACACCAGACGGCCACAGTGGAGGAACGTAGGTTTTCCAGGAAGCAGCCTCCAAAGGCTTGTGAACCACCAGTAGAAATGCTCCGGCATTGGAAATTAATTTAAATTGACCTCGAAAACATAAAACGTAACACTTAAGTTTTTTATTATAGTTGAACTGTTGAATAGTTGAAATATTGAATACTTTAATGGTGGAATTTTAATTAGTTGGACAGTTAAATTATCACATTGCGTAAAAGCTGAACAGTTGAATACTTGAAACCTCCATCATATCAACATAAGTTTTCATCTATTCAAGGAACTTCATGTACATTACCCGACACTTCCCATCGAACGAAACGTAACATGTTTATCAAATAATAGAATATATTTTTACTTTTTTTACTGTTCCCGTTTGTGCTAGAGGATGCCGTTGGTTGTCGGCTGGTTTTCTCAGGGGTCTCCTGTTTCCCCCGCCCTTTCACTACGGAGCTGCTCCATGCTCACCTCATGCCACCCTTGACCAGCGCTAAAATCTTCGATGTTAAGCGTTGACCAAATTCTCTGACTCTCTCTTTATTGCGATTGAGACACAAATTATACATATTCTTTGAATAATAAATTTAAAGTAAATAAGAGTATAACTTAACATCCCACAGTCTAGCACAATGCCTGAACCTAATAGAAACAGATTTCCACCGACCTCAGCGTGATCTGTTATACTTTAGAGCCAACTTGACAGCATTGCCGAAATGAGACAATCTTGGCGACACAACTTCATTGCGGCATAAGTGACAGTAGATACAGTCTCAGGATGCATACAATTGCAACCATTACTTAGTTTCATCCCTGGCCTTTCTATTATGCAAAACCAATCCGTAAGTCAAATTCTCAGCTGTAAAACACACTATCTGATAGCTGGCTGATTAGCCATCCATAGCAAATATCCAAAATCATTATTGTGGACGATTTGGGATAAAGTGAGCACTAAAAATAGCCCTGTAAAATTTCTATGTTCAGCCAGTTTGTATATCTTTCCGCGCGTAACGGCTAACGAAGGGAAATGACTAACCTCTCTGGACACATCACTTGATGTTTGCGCATGTAAGGTAAGTTGTACAATCTGTAACAACTGTTATAGTTTTATAAATTAAAGTTGATTAACTATGCAAAATTCAAATATGTCGATTTCAGTTTATTTTATTTTAGTATTGTTGTATATAAGTAAGTAAATGCACGGAACTATTTTCGACAAATCGCTGCCAAACATACAAGCAGTAAGGGAACTAGTGTTAATGTTGAATAATATTATGCAGTAACGGCTAGTCATATTTTTCAAAGGTCAAACTGTTAGTGCTCACTTTGTACTGAACGACCTATATCGATTTTCAAGTGAAATAAATAAACATTTACGATAATTTTGAACATCGGTAAATAAATATTTTAATGAAGGCCGACTAGCACTACAAGTTATACGGGGAAACAACCTGGTGTTTCCCATGTGTGAATAAAATGCAGGAGACAAGTTATTAAACAACTTAAACTAATTCCGGGCTTTGCGCAGCCTCCGATACCCGCGCACATTTGCTTCAGTATTTTCCTTCATATCTGCTTCCGAGTAAACGAGTTCTAATGCAACTTGGCCGTACAGAATAACTTTCGTAGTAAACTCGAAGCTAAGGCAGTTTGCGCTTGAAGCAACATTACTTTGGCCGTACAGAATAAGCCAGCTGGTGAAACAGAAGCAAACATGTCAGGAGGCTGTGGATATGGCTATGGTAACGGAGACGACTGGCCGGAACGTGACTGATACTCGAGGTAATGTGAAGGAAGCCACCGAAGTTGTGGGAGCATTGTACAAAATGGCAGTGAAAGGAGATAGGAAGGGGGCGTAATCAGACAAACGGCAGAGTATGGAAAAAACTACACAAGAAGAAAGGGCCTGCTGAAGATGTATGGGTGAATATTTACCACAACAGTGCCGACACTGCCACACAATTTGAAATTTCTGTGCAAAAGAGGGTCACCTAGAGCAAGCCTGCATTTCGAAAAAGAAGAGGAATTTAAATGGCCAGAAAGTTTCTCAAGGATGGCGGGAGCATAGACAGGGTGAGGGTGCTGGGGCAAGTAGGACCTACAAGATGTCCAAATATGGAGTGGAAGGAGAAGATTCGGCTATTTACAGTTTGTACAGGGCTACAGCAGATATGCAGTCCAGACCACCATTGCTGGTGGAACTCACATTAAGATGGAGGTAGACACAGGTGCCGGCCATACAATAATCAGTTGGGACACATTTAGGAAGTTATGGCCTGAGGAAGACCAGTTGGAGGAATCTAGACTAGTGCTGCAAACATGGTCTAAAGAGCAACTTAACGTACTAGGGTCTTTCGAAGTGGATGTTAAAACGAGCAACACAGAAGCAAGGCTGTCACTGTTTGTCGCGGAGGGTAGAGGACTAAGCTTGCTTGACAAGAACTGGTTGGAGCATTTGTTGTATATGTGCAAGGGCTTTATACTGTTATACAAGACGAAGCGTGCACCATGCTAAACCAGCACCCAAGAGTTTTTGACAATGCAGAATTGGGTAATAATGTAGGACCTCCAGTTTCAATTGAGCTGCAGCATGAAGCTAAGTCTGTGTTCAAGAAAAGCCATACTGTGGCCCTCGCCTTACGAGAATGAGTCAGCGAAGAAATTGACAGGTTAGTGAAAAAAGGTGTGAATGAACCTACAGCATTTTCCACATGGGCTACACCCATTGTGCCCATATGTAAAGCATATGGCTCAGTCCGCATTTGTGGAGATTACAAATGCACGGTTAATACACAATACGACCTCCAAAAGCCCTTAATCTTGACTTGTGATGGATCTGAGTATAGGGTTGGGGCTGTGCTGACTCATGCATGGACGATAGGGGTGAAGCGCCAATTGCTTTCGGGTCGCGAATCCTCCAAAAGCAGAAACGCAACTGTTCGCAGCTGGATAAAGAGGCACTAGCCGTTATGTTCGGGTTAACTAAATTTGTACAATATGTGAAAGCAAGGCCGTTTAAGGTTGTAAGTAACCATAAGCCCTTGTTACGTCTACTGGACCCAACAAAGAAAACACCAGACGTATTGTCCCCTAGGTTGTTGTGGTGGAGTCTGTGGCTAACCATGTTTGACTACCAGTTAGTGCACAGAGCGGGTAACAAAATTGGCAATGCTGATGCCTTGAGCAAGTTGCCTATTCCCTAAGAGGAAATTAAGATACCAGCAATAGGGGATGTCTTAATGCTGAAAGACATGTCGGTAAATGCAGAAACAATAGCGCAACATACAAACGCTGATCCTACACTCACTGAAGTTAGACGACGAACAATGTATGGTTGGACTGATGGTAATCTATCCGACGAGTTCCGTCCATATTATATTTGGAAGGATCACTTGTCTGTTTACAAGAGTTGCATTTTGTGGGGTAGCCGTGTGGTCATTCCCTCCAGTTTAAGGACATGTCTCTTACAGGTACTGCATGCGGCACATTATGGGGTTGTCAGGTCCAAGACCTTAGCTCGCAGCTACATGTTGTGGCCAAAAATGGACACTGAGATCGGAACAATGATTGGAAAGTGTGTGGTTAGCCAGCAGCGCCAAGAGAATTCTCCAAAAATAAAATAGGTTTCTTGGATTGCAGAAACTAAACCATGTGTACTATTGCACATTGTTTTGGTCGATTTCAAGGACAAGTGTTCCTTATAGTTGTTGATGCATATTCTAAGTGGCCAGAAGTCAGGAAAGTACAACAGGGAACTAAGAGACAGTTTCAGCTCACACAGGTTACCACATTGCATAGTGAGTGACAACTGAATAGCTTTTGTATCTGAAGAGATGAAAACCTTTCTTACAAAAATTGCATATGACTGGTATGAACAACACCTTTCCATTCATCTACAATTGGGCAGGCTGAAAGGATGGTACAGACCATTAAGAATAAGCTAAAAAAAACAGTATGTGGCGACTGGCAAACTAGACTGGCTCGTATACTTTTCGGTTTACTAACAACTCCAAGCACAGTTACCAGTAAGACGCCACCCATGATGCTGATGGGTAGAACCTTATGAACGACATTGGAACAGATACACCCAAGGGCAGTAGAGGACCACCAAGTGCTGAATATCCCAAAAACTGTGAAAAGTTTCGTCATCAGGGATCCAATCCAGTACAGAAATTACAGTGTGTCTCAGAAGTGGATTCCTGGGGTGGTGACCGCAAGGGAAGGACCATTGACATATGTAGTGTCAAGTAGTAGTGGTCATCCACAAAGGTGCACATTGATCAGGTACTAAAGAGGGAGAGGCCTCAGGTGGCTAAGGAAAACAATGGTTCAAGAGGTGAGAGTACACAGTCTGCAATCAAGCTACCAGGTCAAATACAATCAAAATCCTCAGCTACAGTGGCAATTGCAAGACCCGTAACAAGAAAACCACGACGTACCCACATCTACAGAAACATAAGACTGGGAACCATTCAGAGGGTTCGCAGAGTCTACTTCGGTACCATCACCACAAGCACGGATACTCTCCCTAGATCCGTATCATCCAGAACTTCCCGGGATGTTCAGAGGGTTTGAAATCAGTACGGAAGATGATGGCGTGCAGCAGCAACAGAATAAGGAGGCACTCTGGACTTCTAGAAAAAATAGACAGTTACCTAACAATTTGCAAAATTTTGTAGTGTACCTATTAATTTAAAGGGGAAGATATGTTATGTATCCAAGGTGGTATATGTGGGTTTACCAGGTTGGTAATTTTACCGTGTGTTTTGGTTCCGGCAGGCAGTCTCTTAAGTAATGGCTGAAGGGTAGGCTTGGTATAGAAGCAATTGTGATTACAGAACATGATATACTGGGTGCGGCAGTGAGGACGGACGTTTTTGAGATGGGTAGTACCCTCCCCCTCCGTCTACGAGAGGGGTGGGGAGGGTGCCGTTTGACTCGTGAGTTTGTAGCATTGGTTTACCAGTTGTAGTCATGGAGCCTTGGACGGTGGAGCATCGCGTTTTCGCCTATGATTGTTTCGTCCGAAATAATGAGTCAGTCACCGTCGTACACGTACAGCGTGAGTTTCATCGTCACTTCAACATTCATCGGAATAGAGCTGTCCCTTCTGGAAGCACCATCAATCGTTGGGTTCATTCACTACACAGGCGTGGTGAACTGATCAACAGAAAACCAAGAGGAGCTCCGCGAACAGTTCGAACTCCTGAAAATGTTGAATGCGTTCGACAAGCCTTTCTTCGCAGTCCGACTCGATCTGCCCAGAAACATGCTGCTGCACTTCGCCTCAGTGATCGTTCGGTAAGGCGAATTTTGCGTATTGATCTCCGCTTTCACCCCTACAAATTGGCCATTGTGCAACAGTTACAGCCCGGAGATTATGCACAACGAATGAACTTTGCACGTGAGATGGAAGCACTGATCGATCAACATGAGAACCTCATTCTGTTCATGAGTGACGAAGCCCACTTTCACCTAAACAGCATGGTTAACCAGCAGAATTGCCGGTATTGGGCTAATGAACATCCACAACAGTTACACGAATGACCGCTGCACAGCCCAAAAGTAATGGTTTGGTGCGCTGCATCGCAAACTTGCATCATTGGTCCTTACTTCTTCGAAGACGGTCATGGTCGTGCTGTTACCGTGAACTCAGAGCGCTACGTCGAAATGATCACCAACTTCCTGTTCCCTGAATTACGATGGCGACGTGTTCCAATCCGACGTGTGTGGTTCCATCAGGATGGGGCGACCACCCACACAGCCAGAGCATCAATGGACGTTATTCACCCTCTCTTCCCTGATCGCCTTATTTCCATGGTTTGGCGATGTTCAATGGCCTCCTTGGTCCCCAGAGTTATCCATATGCGATTTTTTCTTATGGGGACACCTCTAGGCTAGAGTATACGAGAACAAGCCCCGAACACTGGACGAATTGAAGGACGCTATTCACGTGGAAGTCGCCCAAGTTGAGAGGGCGATGTTGGAGAGAGTCTACGCGAACTTCCAAGAACGCCTCCAGCACTGCATCAACGATGTCGGCCACCACATGCCTGATGTGATTTTCCACACTTGACTGTCTCAAATGCTATGCCCTTGCGAACCTGATTCCATCAGTAAATTTGTTTGTGAGTAAAATTACCTATGTTATGATTTATTTAAAACTGTCCATCCTCTCTGCCGCACCATGTATAAGACAAACTAATACTTCACTGTTTCTGTTTAACAAATTAGGTTAGTATTTTTCTACATTTAAAAGTCTGAGAAATACCTTCCAGCTATTTTGAGCGGCCCCAAAAAGATATATGTTAGGCATAGTCCTACTGTATTGAAAGAAGTAGTAGCTTTAAAGTGAGTTTTTGTTTTATATTGTATAAATATTTTTGGCACCCCTTAAGCAGTTTTGCATAAACCAGAACATGTGTGCTAGGCTACATCATCACTGGCACATGAATTCTTGTCCATGTTGTACATGTAACAATACATACATAGGTACACACAGCTTGTTAAAAAGTTTATAAGGTTCAATTAGAGCTTTAGTTGAATTTCCTCATAAATATAAATTTTTTTCCCAATCCCAGTATTAATATTTACAGCTCTCATTACTTTTACTCTTAGTACAAAACATGATAAACATATCAAGACAAAAACTTAACTAAGCATTATTTCTACACAACCCAGTGAAGTACAGTAACTTGAAGCAATGAACTAACATGGTAACATAACGCTGCATAACTAAAAAAAAGTAACTGGTATTAGACAAACTAAGTTATTAAGTTTTGAAATTACCATTATCAAATAATAGCAAAAAATAGAGGTTGAAAACAAAAGAAATATGCAATTTCAAACAATCACAAAAATGAAACAGTACAACATATGTAATCTGTGTCAAACCATTTCCTATCAATACAGTATCCGAAGTTTCTGATACATATGAACGCAATTCTTTTGTTGCAGGCTGCCCCTGCCAGACAGTGCAAGTATAGAAAATGGCACCTACACCTCAACAAAATAGCTGGTGTGTCCTGCAGTCAGCAAGCAAAAACAGAGTCAGTAACCGCAGTGCAATGAGCATTTCACACACACTTTCACCAGAGTATCCATATCATGGTCACCCTCTTGTGCTAGAGGTTGCTGTGGATCGCGTTTGAATAGCATTCCAGCTAAGCCCACAAAAATCAACACGTCTAGTAAGTCGTGAGCTGCAGATCCCACAAACAACCATTTCCAAAATCTTGTGTAAACGCTTGCACATGAAACCGTTCAGATTGTATCTGGTCCAGGCACTAACTCCCAGCAATTATGCAGCACACACTGACTTTCGCACAGAGATGTTGGCAAGAATGGACACTGATGAAAACCTTTCAAAGAGGTTAATTTTTAGCAACAAAGCAACATTTCACACTAATAGTTAAGATAATAATCACAATGTTCAGGTTTGAGGAACAAAACATCATCATGTCAGCACTGAACATGAACAAGATTCACCAAAGGTAATGTCTTGGGCACAACGTGGAGGGAGAAGACCGTCACAAGCATTACCTACTTCAACATGCTTACTTTGTGGCTGCTGCCACAACTGCAAGACGATTCAGACAACTATCTTTCAACAAAATGGTGCACCTCCACACTTCCACCTGGCTGTACGGGAACACCTCAACACACATCTGCATGGACGATGGCTCTGCCGTGCAGGTGCTGATGATGACACGTGGTGCAGTTGGCCACCATGATTCCAGACTTAACCCCTTGTGATTTTTTTCTTGTGCGGTTATGTCAAAGACAAGGTGTTAGTCTTGTCCCTACCACAATCCTTGCCAGAGCTAAGGCAGTGAATCATAGCTGCAGTAGAATCCATCACTACCAACGTATTGCGCGGGGTGTGGGAAGAGTATGAATATCGTCTCAACGTCTGCCGTGTGATGAGAGGAGCACATATTGAGTCCCTGCAATCTGAGAAAAAAACTTCCAGAGATTTTCTATGAACAGTATAAGGTTTGAAGTCACTGTATAATACCATTTATATTTAAGAATTTTTTGAAATTGTATACATACTACTTTTGCGCTTATCCTGTATTTTGCAGGTTTACATACAGTTAATGATTACTCCACTTTCCACTATAGATGCAGAACTGTTTTTGAGTATAAGTCTACAATGGAACATAGGAAAAAAATTTTTTGTATGTATCCTCCAAAAACATAATCACGTTTTAGTTAAACAATACAATTGATCCAGTTTTCGTTAAATTAAGCACAAAAACAGACTTCAGTGCAGTCACATTTTTTTGGAGAAAAAAATTACCACCACTGCATTATATACTAAACTGAACTACAAGGCAGGATACTGAAACTTTGAACTCTCCTCTTGAATAGGTCTATTATTTTATAAACCTGTTAGCAATTAAAATTTTTGAAATGTTTTTTTTAATAACCCGGTACGTAAGGTGGAATTAAAAAGAACTGCCACTCTAAGTTATATTTGGAACTGTTACAAACAATATGTACAGAGGAACCTCTTTTTTATACTTCTCAAGGGACCTGGAAAAATTGTTGTAAAATGCAGGAAAGTGAAGAAAGAGAGAGCTTTGCAGCAAATGGAACCACAAAAAGGAAATGTAAAATTGGGGAAAGTGTAAATATGGCGTTCTACTGTATTTTCGACAGAGCACTGTGTATTTTTCAGCAAGGAAAAAGAAAATATGTTTTGAAACTATATTAAATATCTAAAAATTCTTAAGGACAAAATACAATAAGTCATGAACAACTATTTACCAAATTTACTTTACGCACTGTAATCAATTAAGCATGCATAGATCAAGTGTGGGCACGTACTTCGTGTGACAAAGACATTTGTCGAGACTATTAGTTGTGTAAACAAGAATTATACAAGTACAGCATAGAGAATGCTGCCAGTCATGTTTTGTGAATATAACTTTAAAATTCAACTGAAATCGAACATTTGCTGGAAACAGATGTAAGTAGACTAATACAGCCACAGCCTACCACGCATGGGATAATGCTGGGTTTGTTTCTTCCTAAACACTGGCTGTACATTTTAACACATTTAATTGTTTGTAACATCGTGACCTCCCAACCAAAAGAAGAATAGAACATGTTTATCACCAATAAGCTATAAAACATGGTACGGTACAGTATTATGAAAAAAATTTCATTATTGCCAAATGTCGATACGTTGACTACAAAGGTAACGCTGACTGGCTAAAAATATTTAAATTGTGGTAACTGGTGAAGAAATGGCAGACTTTATCTAAAAGGACCAAACTTAAGGTTTTCAATACTTAACTATACTATTATTTCTTCAGTAAGTAGTCCCAAAACAAATATCTAAAGTTAGTCAATGTTACCCCTGAGGTCAAAGTATCCACATTTTTATTCTTCTAATTTACCAATTCTTTAGTAATTTTGACAGTTCACGAAAATCACTTTGTTAAACTTCAGCATTGTTAAAATAGTAATAGTTTTCAAAAGTACATGTACAGATGAAATTATAAAAGTTTCGTTTAGAAAAACAAAGGTAGCCTCTTAAAAACAGTTGAACCTCTAGAAACAAAACCATAATATTTTCTTTATAGTTTTAACTCGCACTATCCACAGGTACCCACCACCAAAATATTCTGCACAATATAAAACCAGTACGCTGAAATGACAGAGTTTGGTATTAAGTAAATACAGTATTACTCTTTGGAATCAAATTTATTTGGACAAAAATTTCACAGGTCTTGGGGTACACTTAAGAACAGTCAATAACAAGCACTCACAGTCACACATCAGTAAATAAATTCGTTAACAGCTAAAACTGACAAAAAGCCAAAAAATTTAGCTAAGCAAAAATTTATACACAAAAAATTTTTTATTTATAACGTAAGCAATATGTAAAAACAAATCCGAACCAAGTGTTAAATTAGAGAAAATTAAAACATAGATTACTTATTTATTATAAATACACAATAAATATAACCTGCAATGTTGAGGCATTACACTGTTACATGTTGGATGCCAATTTTCAGAAGTAATACATAAAAACGTGCCATTTCCATACTGATAAGAAACTAAATTATGCAATGAATTTCATCCACATGAATTGAAATTCTATGAAAAAATTATATTCAGATATCTACTTCTACAAAGGAAAAGACTACTAACGTCTACCGTTCCCTCATCTAAATTTCAAAATAACAAATAAAAAAATGCTCTGCACATGGACATGAAAATATAATAACAACAAAGAATAATTGTTGGTTATAAAAAAAAAGCAGCACTCACAACCACAGAAATACAAGAAAAAATTACTAAGGTATCAACATTTAACAATTTTGAAGGTTTTCATTTGTTTAGTGTTAATTAGAAATGTATGAAACTACTGGTAAGTGCTCAATGTACGTATTCACTCAACATAAGCAACAGCTGAAGCAAAAGCTAAAATATAATTTAACATATTTTTTGCACCATACTATGAAACAAATGTGTAGCAAAGTGTAGGTTCATCAAATGTAAACATGACGTAATAAGAGTAAAACCTTGTTAATTCAAACTTGTTAATACAAAGTTTTCAATACAAAGTGGTTTTCTTTCTTCTGGAAATGAGACCAGAAATTAAACACACAGGGTCGTACTCAGAAACTTTTAGTTAAACCTGGTCAAAGCATAGATTAACTAGATTATGACTAAACCCCTGACTAACAACTACTAAAATACCATTTTCAGAATTACACTTTTCGAATTTCAGTGCTGGAAATACATGTTGTGACAAATAAAACGTAAAAACATCCGTATTTGTTCCAAAACCTCAAAAAATTTTTAGGTTAGTCACACCTTAAACTAGCCACCTCGTCTAACTTAAACCATGTATGTATAGTTAAACCCATACTAAAGTAGTCACCTCTAATTGTGCTTCCTGAGCACTGCAAATCACAAGTACATGGTGATGAAATATGGCAATTTAAACTATGACAAATTTTTAACCATGACAAATTGTTTCTGAATACGGCCCTCAATGTTCAATATAAGCTTTCTGTAAAACAAAGCAACATCAAGACCACTGGTAAAAAAGAAAACATGAGGGTTATAAGAATGTTTGTAATTTGGGGATAAATAGCCTGAAAAACCTTCTATGAAGATTTTTTTTCTACATTTTTCAAAACATAAGATGCAAACATTTTTACAAACAACAAAAATGCATGTCCCTTAAGGTTTTTGTATTAATGAGGTTACAGAAAAAAAATTAATGAAATATGCATTAAATCTCAGGAATTTTTCCTGAGATAAAATCTATGAAAACTTAACACAGTGGTAAACTACTATGTGATCACACTTGCCCTAGTTTCTGAATCAACCTATCACAAATAAATATTTTAACTACTAGCTGCAGAAGTGAGGCACAAAGATCATGTACGAGAAATAGGTCCTCAATAGCTGTTGTGTATAAATAAAGTTGGCAATCTATTTATTCATTTAGTCAATATTAGCAGGTTCATGCTTACAACTGATACACAAATTGCAAAGTGGTTGGTGCCAGACATGGTTTGATAACATGCATGCATAGAAACTCTCGTTAGAATGACTCCAGGATGAACATAAGTACGTCTGACTTCACTGTTTTTACTTTACAAAAAAAATGCACTTAATGCAGAAAAAAGGTCAAACTGAAACTTTTAACTTCCAGTAATCTCATAAAGAAGATGAAACGTACCTATCCTGTTCTGGAAACAAGTCAAGTTTCTCCATCCCCAAATATTTTTCACAAAATGATTGCCTTTGAGTACTGTCCACTGTAAAGTTTTCACTTGTATGTTGTTTTCGTAACATTACCTGTACCTAGCCTTGTCCCCAGAAAACAATGCATCAGCACACGAGATAATCTGAACTAATCAGCTAATGATCTAGCATAATTATACACAGCTGTCGACCTCAGAATCTTGAAAAAGGGATGCAGTGTTCTCCCCAGACCCATTTTGCCAGGCGCCCCACCCGGCTAGTTTTCTTAACCACCCGGCTAAGAAACAGACATTACTATAAACACCATCAGGCTTATTCCACAATGCACCCTGTTGGTCTTGTGAACCACCCAGCTCTAAATTTTTGCTGGGGAGAACACTAGCATGTATACAAATTAAAATACATAGTTTTAATGATGTATTATAAAATAAATTATGCTTCCAGTGCAAAAAAAAGTCAGGCAAACTGTTTAAATAAATTACTCTTATAGTAAAGAGTGTAAGAGAGAGACAAGTAAGGTGAAATCTACAAGAAAGACATGGCAATTAAGGAAGCACAACCAAAATATTGCAAGGTTAAAAAATTATTGCACTTAATAAAATGAGTAAAAACATAAAAACCATTACCAGTAAGATATTTGTAGTAACAACCATTCCAACTGGTATATATAATATATATATATAAAAAAAAAACTTATCATGAACAGAATTACAATATCACCTTCAAATTTTCTTGTGGAATTCATATGTTAGTCTAAGCACAGTAATACATATCATCTTGCATTTTTCAATTCCAACAAATTTATGTTTTGATATGCATAGCATTATATAAGTATTCAAATGAACTTTCATGTAAAAAGTAAACACATCTAAGAACTGTGACTAAATCCAGCACAAACTACTGTACAAAAAAATTCAGAACGCAATTGTATTTGACAAATTCATCTCCAAGAGCCAGATACTTTTCCTTCTCAATAACTCATATAAACTTTGCTGAATGCTATGTTCACTACTCTCTCTGCAACCTTAGTGAACATTGACTATGGAGTATCCAATCATACTGTTTATACAGATTGACTAAAACTATTCACTAATAATCACTTTAAAATTTGTTGTACTGTATAAGCCTAGTATGTACTAGTACCACCGACATACTACACAACAAGAAGAGACATGTGCAGTAAAAATGTACAAATACATTTAAGAAATCCAAATTTTAAATACTGTATTAATTAAATCTAAATGTGTCTCCATGTGAACATTTAACATGTATATTTATACAGAAAGCTAATACCGGTACACATTAACTTTTTAATATTGTATTTACCTGTATCTGAACTATGAGTAACAGTCTCTCATTCTACTGCACCAAAATAATCTCTAACTACGTAGCGAAATTATCAACAGTATTTTCGAGTTGTCAAAAAGCTTAATACTGTACATGTTTCTGAAATCTGCTAACCCAAACTTTAATGGACTGTGTAGAAAAAATGTTTCCAATACAAGTGCAATCCAATGGAGTAGGAGTTTTCCTGCAGTAGAGCTTCAACCTTTATTTTACCACCATCTGTATTCCAAATTAAAGTCTGTCCTTCATAAAATGGCTGGCTTCTTCAGTAAGCACATATCATCACCACATTAACGGTACATTTTAAAATACGTACAGTGCATTGTACTTTCTAATGACATGATGCAAATAGTATTTTTGTTTGGAATTAAAACCTGCAGAAATCAGAAGAACTGCTAAATGTAATACTGGTAAATAAGCCCATTTCATACACAAATATTACAGTACCAAAACACTGTATTCGCCCATGTACTCCGCACATCTTTTCTCCAAAACTTGGATACCCAAAATGACGGTGCACAGCTTACACTGACAATTTTAATTTCAAGTCTGCATACTACACAGGGAGGTGGCAGCCAACATGGACGGAAGACTAGGCAACAGTGCGGGTGTTTTGGTGCTCGTGCAGACATGCAGGTAGAGGAAGGCAGATATCTAGACAGTCAGGCGTGATCAATAACCTAGGCACTTGTGCAGCCAGCATAGCAGATTACAGCATACAATTATAGTAGTGTCTACGTATGTAGTGGTACTTTGACAGTTCTTTGAAATGTCAAAACAAATGTGTTTGTTTACGGTAGTGAAAAACTGATAGTTACTAAGGAAGCAGAAGAAATGGGAAACCACATGAAAGACCGTAAGTACGGTACTGTCGAGTCATGCATTGAGATTGGCTGAGAACATAAAATAAGTTCCAGGAAAATTATAGCAATATGAATGTCTTACGAGGGAAGAAGCCTAACTTCAAAAGGTAGAAGAAAGGTTGGCTGCATACGTAACTAAGTTACAGCAGTTTGAATACGCAGTTTCTACGAAGATGTGCCAGTTGCAAGTCTTGAAGATTGTCAGGGGATCGGGTATATCTGCAAATCAGGAGTTCAAGGCAAGCACGAAATGGGTTTACCATTTCTACAAAATGAATAGTCAATAATCTGTGCAACAAAACCAACTGTTTGCCAGTGACTACCCATGGCCTACAATGGCAAGTTACTACAGTACCAACAGTGCATCATTAGCTTGAAGCAACCCCTATACCTGCTCTGCCAAATAAGGAATGTCGATCAGACATCAGTATATTTCGAACTGCTATCTAATAAAGCATTTGAGGTACGTAGTGCAAAACCTGCGCAGGTAAAAACAGGTGACAATGAGAAACAGCATAGCATTGACCTGTTAACAATAAGCTGATGGTAAGAAGCTTTCTCCTTTGTCGTCTTCAGGTGCAAGTCCACATCCAAGAACGAGAAATTACCGGCTGAAATTTTCATTTAGGGCTAGGTTGGGTGGACAAATTTTTTGTGATTGGATGAAGTGTGTGTGTGTGTGGGAACGCCCACGTGACTTAAAATGCTAAATAAGGTCTTCAAGAAAGGAACACTGACCAGGTCATCATCCACGACGGCATGAGCTCAATGCTCCAGCCCCTAGATGTGTGTGTGACCAGTCATTTAAAGCACATCTGAAACATCTTTACACGGAACAGATAGCAAGCATGGAGCACACATACATTCCAACGTACACATTGCATAAACTGTCTCTATTTCAGATTTGTGGTTGGATCAATACAGCTTGGGATCTTATCCCCCAAGAACTTGCTGTTAAGAGCTTCCGGTAAATGCTGCATTAGTAATGTGAAGTTGCCGTCTGGAAGAGCGATGCGAATGCAGAGGACAACCCTAGTGAAGTATACGGCAGCAGCAATGACACAAACGAAGACAATGATGTGCCAAACTAAGATTTTTTAAATTCTGTTCTCCTAACTTCTCTTCCTCTACATAAACAAGAAGGGTAAGCAGAATTTTTATTTGTTTATTTCCCCCCCCCCCCCCCCAAAAAAATTTATAAACTTTTCATCTAAAAAGTAGAGTGGGCATCTAACAAGGGTGTGAGGAGTACTCGGGTGAATATGGTATTAAAATCCTATTATTCTGTACTAAGATAAAATGTCCCTCTTTTGTTAGTTAAATGTGATACAGCAGGTTTTTGGACATTGAGATTAAATTACAGAACAATGAAAATTTAGAGAGAGATACACAAGTACTTAGGTACATACAGTACATATTACAACACAGATGGTCAACATATCTTCGCCCAGTTACATGGTTGCTACATTTCACTCTATGGGCAAGCTTCCTCGAGCAGTGGTGATATACTGTAGTTTCGTAAGCTGTGGTACATAACAAGCAGCCAAGCGGTGTGACAAACTAAGAAACAGCAGGAAATGTGTAATTCAACCAAGGAAGCTATCTAATATTGAAACCTGCTGGTTGTCTGGATTTGATAATGTACCAATGGGCTAGTTTCCAGCATTTCAGTTCTGTACTCTTGTAAGAGAGGGTTTCACTACGCATAATGGTATAATGGTGCTGTAACAAGAGTCAAAAGTCAGATTGTGAGAGACTGGATATACAACTAGTTTTTCATAAAGGTTTAGGCTGAAAACAGCAGAGGCTTGTTTGGTTAGTAACTGCCCTGTAGCCACCACTATCTCACAAACTGTATTTCAAACACACAAGATTCAATGATTGGTCATTACACAGCCTCCGAACCTCTGCAACAAACATAAGTGAATCGAACCACCACCCAGTCCTGTTCTAAGCCACCCCCAGGAGAAATCCTTCCCTGCTATAGCCCTTTGTGGAGTACGTACAATACATCTACCTTTCATAAAAGGCTCACCAACAATACATGCCATACTCAAGACAATTGCAACTGTGCAACGCAGAACATGATCTATATACTACTAGTGGTCTACAAATATCCAAAATGAACTAATTACTAACAAATAATTTAGTACTTGATTCAAAAACTTATTTGAATCACTTTAGAAAAAAATTGAAACAGAGGGAGCCATACTGCTACAATAACCTACCAAGTTTATTCTGTCATGCAATGTTTGAATAACATCAAAAGCAAGAATTTTAGAATTAAAAAAATTCTAGTAAAACCTCTATCAATGAAATATTCACATAATGAAAACTCCTCAAATTGAAACGGCCATTCGTTTCCTTACAACATCTTTAAGATTAGTAAAGAATTATTATTTCACTATATAGAAATGTATTAATTGTACATAGTACAGTTGAACGCTCACTGTCATTAATGACTATCTTCATTATTGATGATAATACCTTGTAAGTCAATTTTCAGTATGTTTCGTAAAATATGTTCTCCGTTTTTGTCGGCAAAAACAAAAAACCTTCGTGTACCATAGATGTCTTGCTCTCTGAAGAAAATGTTTGGCCACAAATTCAGCGCCACAATTCCTCATGGCCATGTTAAGCAGTGCATTGATTGTATTTCACAAATCTGCCTGTGTCAGGTTGTGACTATTGGTTACAGTAATCTAAGAATTCTTTACCTATTTTCTGTGTTACGATTGGCGAGTGTATTGCTTGGACTGAATAACAGAGTTTTCCGTTTTTACAAAAGCTTACTGTATTTTTGTTAGTACAAGACGCGTAAGAGAAGTGCTTATATTAAAAAGTAGCATCATGTTCATGTATGCAATGAAACTTGATTGCTATTTCGTCCCACAATTGGCATTTACTATGATCAACGTTATGTTTTTATAGCTTTGATTACTTTGCAACACCTAAAAAAATAGGTTGATTTTAAATTTTGTTAGCTAGTCAACAAATGCAATAAAAATATTACGGTTAAGTTGAATAAGTTTCAGTTTTATTAAGTCTATATTCTATGTACATGTTATGATCACAAGCTCAGATAATCGTTAAAAACAAAACAGTTCCGAGATAAAATCGAAAATACTGTGAAATCCCTTACCTGCGAGTACGGCATATTACGAGATTTCTGTACTTAAGGGCGCTGCGTGTGAGAAGCTCAAAAGCGACAGAGCAGTAAGGTCGACCTAGAAGCGTGCATCAAATGCTGTGTTGCCTCAATGATCCAAGCGCTGAACTAGCGCGTAAGCTTCCCGCCGAACGATTTTTACTATGGAACATTAAGCGGTAACCATATAATTTTATTGGTGGAAATTCTGCACCCAAGTTCAGTGCAGGTCGCAATCTGAGTTTCACATACATCAGGTTAGTACATTTTGAAGTACTGAAGTCTGAAATAACAGTTTTTCCCCATGTTTGAGGGCTTAGAAACAGTGTTTTTAAAGAATGTGGCGTCTTGACAATGAGGTTCCAACCTTGTCTGAAGTGTGTTTTCTTTTCATACGTTTGCACAATGGGCACACGTGGAATATTTTCTTAGAAAAAACCTGTTCCTGAACACACTGCAGCGCATTTGAAGCACGGGGTAGGCAGCCGTCTTAAGGCAGTTTTTTTACTGCATCACTTAGTACTATGCTAACCACATTAAATAATCTGGTTACTGCGAGTTTTTTCATTTTGCATTTTCGTTTTTACGAATACTTTTGAACAAATTTTTATCACAATGTATTTGCCTTTTCTAACAAAATACATAGTTGTATTAAAATTGCTTACATTCCACTGAAACTCTGTGAAATGTGCTCTGTGAGAAGTGGCAATGCTGCAGCAAAGTAAATGTTGCAACGCAGCATGCTTTTGTCTGGGCTGACGACCTCGCGCACTTTCATTTTCGCTCTCTAGTAAACCCTCGCTCTGTCGCTGGGAGAATGACCTTACTCACTTCCGTTATCTCTACTACTCACTCGCGGCACAATAAGTTATGACACAAGTTGTTCTGGCTGGTCTCCATGCATCATTTTAACGTTTAGTTAATTGTTATAGACTTGTTTAAATGGCGAATTCAAGTCACAGTAAAACAATAGACATTGTAACGAAACTTGAGATAATTCAGGAATGCGATAAATGCAGCTGCAGCAAAAGTGAAATTGGCAAGCAGTGCTACCTGAGTTCGTCCACTCTATTTCAATATTAAAAAATAAATACAAAATAAAAGACACTGTGTTAAAATCAAATGTGTGCTGCAAGAACAAAATACTACACAAGGCAGATCATTCAGATTTAGAAGACGTTTTGTATGAACGGTTCTCGCAACAGCGTGCAGCAGGTGTGCAGATTAGCGGAACAGTGATTCAAGCGAAGGTGAATGAATTAGCTCTGCAAAGGCGAATGAATTAGCTCTGCAAATGAAGGTAGATGATTTTCAGTACAGTGTTGGCTGGCTTAAATAGTTTTAAGGCAAGAAGGGGAATCGTCCAACTTCAGATATCTGAGGAATCTGCGAGTGTAAATAGCAAACAAGTAGAAGAATGGTCAGTTGTTTTGAAGCGCTATATGCCAAGAGATGTGTATAACGCTGATGAATCGGGTCTCTTTTATAACCTTCTTCTGAACAAAACTTTAGCTGTCAAAGGTGACGTGTGTAAACGTACGAAAATGTGTAAGGAACTGTGCTCCTGTGTGCGAATATGGATGGGTCTGACAAACTTAAGCCTCTCATTATCGGTAAATCTGCCAAACCTCGTGCCATTCTGGGCATTCGCAACATTACTTGCACATGCAACGCAAATAAAAAGGCATGGATGACTGCCAAATTACTCAAACAGTAGCTCAATGTTTTTGATGCCAGGATGGGGGCAAGAAACAGAAAAGTAATTTTGCTTGCAGCCAGATGCCGGGCAGACCCTAAGTTGCAAACATTAAGAAACACAGAGTTGATTTTGTTGCCGTCCAACTGCACGAGTGTCCTGCAGCTACTGGACCAAGATGTTTTCAAAATTTTGAAGCATCACTTCCAGGCTATGCTCGTTCATTCTTTGTTGCGAAAAGTGGCAATGAAGAAACAACAGTACTGACAAAATTTAGCTTTTTGGACGCCATCCGTAGCATTGCCGTCTCTTGGGAGAAAATCACACAAGAAATAATCGCTACATTGGCTTCTGTCACAATAAAGATGTCGCAAATGAAGATAATGAGGCCGTGGAGATGAACTACCAGAACCTGATGGCTGGAACCAGCTGCCAGACATCACTCAGGAATGTCATTTCGAAGATTTTGTTGCTGTCGACAAAAATATACAATAAAGGAGTCCGGAGAAATGTCAGATGCCAATCTGATTGAACTTGTGATGAAAACTCGAGTTTCGAGGAAGATACGGAGGAAACCCCACGGGCAACAACACAGGCTGCAACGGAAGCTCTTGACGTTCTGAACAATTTTTTCAGGGCCTCAAATGCTTCGGTTGATAATTTGGCTGCTTTACAGCGTGTGGAAGCATTTGTGATGCGTAGTACCATAGTGTCGTTAATGCAAGTGTTTAATGTGTAGTGTTGTGTAAATAGCATAAAAATAAAATGTTTAATACTCATAACATCACATCTGCAAATGTTTTAAAAAATACTATCACAATTGTAATGCTTTTTTATATGGTATTTTCTGCATCGTGGTTTTGTTGGGATTAATATAACGTACCATTTATGAGTGCTTCCTTTCAAGCAGCTGAAAAAAGTCAACGGAAGATGTTTACTTTTACCGGGTAGTAAAGGCCTACGTGTTAATAATGGGTTGTTCAAAAATGACTCGTTCAAAATGAACGACTCACTCACCAGAGCGGCTCGCAAATCACGAGCATGAAAAGCAACGCTAGGAGCAGCACCGTCGTGCCTTGCAGACGGCCGGAATAGTGATAGAAATGTATTTTCCGTATGCGTGGCAATGGAAACACGACTATATTTTCATTTTAAAGGGCTCGTGTGGATTAATGTAGGGTTTGATCGCGATGAACATTTGACACAAAAATTGTAATAAATTGTTTAATATACCCCATATTAGTAACTGCAGTGTACATTAGAAGTGACGCAAAATAAAGCCTCATGGAGAGTGTGTATCAATAAATGATTTCGTTTTGCCGGAAATAGAATTTACAGGAAAAAAAAATTAAAATACAATCTTTTTGGCAAACTACGAAAGTGATAAAAATTTGTGCGCATCGAAACTGTCATTTCAGAATGCTTAAAGGCGAGTTTGTGCTGTTGTCATAACATATATTAATATTATCGCTATTACAAGTAGACTAATACTTTACACAAAAAAAAAGGATAACACAAGTTTGTAATTTTCACGTTACCAGATTTTAACAAAACGTTGTGCAAACATAGCTTCGAAAAAATCAATTGTGGCATTTTTTGTACAGAAAAAAATTTACTGTTTGAAAAGAAAGATAAAACAGAAACATATTTTAAATAAGATTCGCATGATAAGTAGTAGAGACCAGTGTTTTTGCAATGCAAGAAATAACTAAATTTTTGCAAAATTTGTTACCTCTCTTTAAAAACGCAAAATTGATCAATTATGTGCGAAATTAACAAAGACTTCAGTTATTTTTTATGTGTTCCGTAGTAAATTACGACTGATTCGAGATATTGACTATACGAATCGATAAAATAGATTTTTTTTACTGTGACGAAAAGTTTAGAGAGTATTGAATAAGACATGAAAATGGCGGTTGTTTAGATTGAAAGTGACACAACCTGTTTGTTTATCCTGGTTTTACGTGATTCTTTTTTATTTTTGCTTGAAATTAGTAACAATAAAATTAATATTATATTTTTTAACACTGCAACATTAATTATGAACAACAAAATTTACTTTTGAAACAATGATGTAACGTATAATTTGCCAGAATTTGTGTCTCAGAAAATCACACAGCAAATTTTCTTCATGCATAGTATAAAATGCAAATAATGAGTGACATAACCCAGCATAAATTTTCCGGCGGCAAAATTATTGCATCTTAAAAAGAAGATTTAGAGGCGAAACACGAATGAACAAATTCAAGGTACCATGTAGGTTATGCTATTCAACGTTTTTCATCAACTTCAAGTAATTAATACCAAGGCAGTGCCATAAATAAATTTATCTTGCAGTTTAGGCCTACATAAATTGTTAGGCATAATGGAAAACAATTTAGGTAGGTACAACATAACCTAATATTAAGTACCGAAAATTCTGAATTTTTTTAAAGAAACTGTCTGAATTACTTTGAGAAAAATACAACAGATAATAGCGTAATCTTTTTAATTGTATCCCCCATTCCATTCATATGTAGGTATTGGTATGTTTCATACTGTATGTCAAATGTAACAAATGGGTGCATTTTCAACCACTCTGTTAAAATTTATGTAAAGAAGGTTATTTTTTTATGTATGTATATACCTATGTATGTACATATTGTCACTGAAGTACAACACTTTGCACATTCGTTACCTCCAAAATATTTGTCCAGCATTTACAAATTAACGAAATTTATGACGAAATGACATGAAAAGTAACGAAAAATTCTATGAAATCTCCTCATCAAAACATAAAAATGGACGAAATCTTGAAAATATTTTCAATGAAAAAAATTGTCTCTAATGATAAGTATATATTTTAACGCTTACAATTGTGTATACGTGTCAATGACTGTATCATTTGAACATTTCAAAATTCATTAAATTGACGAGGCTAGGCCTAACCTTGTTAGTTCTTAATTAACCAGCTATAATGAAAACAATGTGTTTCAACAACAATAACTACGGGAATTAGAAAATAAAATACGAAGAATTTATACAGAGTTAGTTTAGAGAAAACTGTTTACATGTGAATTTTTGGCACAAGTTACTATCTGTAAAAATTGTAATACTCATATCGATATTTTAACATTGTTATCTTATCTTTCGACAGTTCTCTTTATATACAAATACGTACTATAAACATACTTTTAATAAAACTCTTTAATTTTTACAATGGAGAACAGTACTTTTGCACCTAGAATTTATTTACCCACTTTAAATTGCTTCGCTACACACGTGTACAATATAGCGTCTGCACTCGGTATCACCATTCCGAAGGTTCAGAAGTTAACTACCAGATGTCAGCCCCTTCGCTTTGCATCTCCCCCAAGTAATTAATATTTGAATGTCGAGAGTTGGTAATCGACTTCACATTCAATTTGCATGGTTACTCTCTTGGGTAGAAGATAAGGAAACTGCAAGTGTAGGATTTAATTATCACGCTCTTTTTTAATCTGCAGTCTGTTTTCGAAAAGCACAAACTCGGTAGAAAATTCCATCAAAGCACCATTACTCATTTCTAAAAATGACTCCTCTTAAACACTATTTTTTTTTTTCGTGACCTTGAACTTCTAGAAACCACCACTGCAATCACTGGACTTAAGTCAAATAACAACAAATTGATAAATTGAACTAAACTCTTACTATATTTTTTCGTATAATTATGTCAGCGCGGATTGCTGAGCTGCTATAGACTCATTCATGTGTCTTTAGCAGTGAGAATTTGCTAGTTACTGTCAAATCCTGCGTTCGCGAACGTTTAATGAGTGCGAGTTGGCAATATGCTTGACGCTCTCGGCTTGTAATTCGTTCGCGAAAAACAGCAGAAAGTAAGGTTCTGTATTGTTCTGCGCATCCGTACCGTGCACGCTCCTTCCCCTTCTACCCCCTTCACCTTGAGCACGCTAGCTGCGTAGTGGTGAGCTGCTCTGACTCATTCGCTCTTTCTCCTTTTCCTCGATAGTGAAACGACTCTTTTTAATAAATTTTTGGAACAACTCTCGATCAAGAGCGAGCAAGCGCTCGGGAGCTAGCTCTTTAAATTGAGCTGGTTCAACCTATCATTACTACATGCGAATACTGCCAACAATGACCATTAATAATATAGTAAATTTTTGTTTGTACACAACATTTTCTAGAAAAAAATTGTACGGTACGAGATATACTATGGCTGTATGACACAACTTTATGTGGAATTCCTACTAGAACATTACGCAACATGCAGTACGCATGCCACGCATTTAGGGCGACGTGTACAGAAATTTTCATCACTATGTATGATACTGTGATTCTTTTTTCATCTGATTCATGGACATCAGTTTTTAATATAGCTAATGAAGAGTTTATTAAAGTGAAATCTATATTAGATAAAAATTTTCTCTCTCTTAATGTAACTAAAACAACGTGCATATCATTTTCTGCAAACAAATCTGGTCAACCAAAGGAACACCAAGAACTCAAAATACGTAACTATAGTCAATTAAATGCAAACTGTAAATGTAACATCATAGAACGAGTAGAGAAAACAAAGTATTTGGGTGTTATGTTAGATTGTAATTTAAAATGGGACAGGCATGTTTCTTACTTAACTAAAAAAATTTGTAAAACAATACGTACATAAATTTGTGGAACTTATATCTGTTTTATCAATTGAATATAGTATAAGAATAGTTTACGTAGCCATTATTCAATCTGTTCTGATGTATGGTATATTAGCATGGGGATGTATGAGCAAAACGGCAATCAAGCCACTAATTTTAATACAAAAAGTTATTTTACGAACTGTGTTTAGAAAGACTTTTAATCATCCATCAAAAGAACTTTTCAGTCGTTTGAGAGTATTCAATATCAGAAAATTGTACATTAGAACCATATTAGTCAATTTCTTGAACAAAAAGTTACCAGTACAGTATTTATCTCATATATATCCTACTCGATATAATTTAAACCAAAATTTACCAATTCCCCTAGTTCACAAAACAATTTCTCAAAGATCATCCACATTCTTGCTTTCAAAAATTGTAGCAATTCTTCCTGAAAATATAAAATATAAAAAATAAAAATATAAAAAAAAATATATATTGATCGATGGTTAAATAACTTAACTGATGAAGAGTTTTCTTTAATCTTTAAGTAGAAGTTTTACTTTAGTTAATTATTTTCACATTATTTATATTTCAAATTGTTAAATACAATCTGTATCCATTAAAAACTATTTTTTTTTTTTTTTGTATTTCATGCAGCATTCAATTTTTGTTTTCAAATTAATTTATACCAGACGACAAGTTTTATTACATAATTAACCGCAGCTATAGAAAATAATTTGTCTAGTAGCACTCACACACAGGCTTTGCTTATGTAAGTGTGATGTCTTCCATTATATAAAAAGTATTTATGTAAAGTGCTGTAATCGGTATATGGAAATAAATAATTATTATATTATTATTATTTTTGATTTAACAAGATTTTTTTTTTATTTTAGACATAAAATGTGACTAAATTTTAATCTTATTGAGTTTTTATCTTTCATAGTTTTTGCGTAATGGCTTTTTAACGTCAAAATTTGCATGTTTCTGTTTTAAGGACAGCACTAAAACCAACTGACACACCAAAACTGAAAAAATTCACAGTGGATAAAGACGTCGCAGGCTACAATTTCACAACATAAAAACAAAGAATTTTAAAATTTTGTACGTAAATAAAAATGCTGAAATTTAAATAAAAATTTTTAAAATTCAATATTTTTTAAAAATGTAAAATAATTTTATTTTGTGGTTAACATACCTGAACTTGTAGCCTACAACATTATTATTCACTGTGAATTTTCTAGTTTGGTAAGCAAATTGGTTTTTAGTATTGTCCTTAAAATGTAAATGTGCAAATTTTGGCTTTAATGAGCCATTACACAAAAACTATGCGAGATTAAAAAAATTTATAAGAGCAAAATTTTGTCACATTTTGTGTCTAAAACAAGGGAAAAAATCTGGTACAAACAGAAAAATAAAAACATGGTGATGGAAATTGCTGTACGCCACACCTTTAACCAAACAGCCAGTGTTGAGCAGTGCTTTATTTGGTTTACTGGAGGCTTATCTGCGTTACGCTGCTGTGCCATGCCCTGCTGATGCGCAGCGACTGAGGTGGCAGCAGCGCGCAGCTGACCAGGCGGTTGTGTGGCAACAGTGCTGCAGCACACACGGTGACCTTGGCCATTATCTGTTCTCTCGTGCGCGTTGCATGCATGTCACTGACCTTGTGATAAAGGAAGACGGCAACGGTACTAATACAAGTCAAAAATCATCACGAAGCGCAACATCTCGCCTTAAAAAAATACAGTTCATTTTCTCGTATCATGTGTAATGTTTAGCAAGCAAGTAGTCTGCAGCAGATTTTCTTTTGTGAACATGCACTGGAGCTTGCATGTTTATGTTAACAGTTAGGTTAATTACTATTCTGCCAAATCCAGTATTACGAGTACTCGTAATTAAGACAGTTTTTCACACTGTTATAAACACTCGCAAGTACGGGATTTCACTGTAAATCAACCTTTGCATGACTGAATTAACATAGGGGCAAAAAGATGTGATAAAACATGGGAGAGTTCAGCACGAATGGAATGTGCAGTTTTAATATTGCAAAAGTAGGAGAATGAATTAAGGTTTTTCAAATTTTTTAACTTTGAATAAATGCATTTATGTGATTTTGCAGTGATTTCAGTAACTGCGTGTTTACATTATTAATACATGTATTTGTTAATGTAATTTTGGTCACTAAATGTACTAGACCTATACTTTTCCTATAAAATTCAAAGTTAACATTGTTTCTTTGGTTTATGATGTTTGGAAATATATAGTCACTCATTACACGTATACGTATTACAGTAATTAAAATTCTGATTTTAAGAATTGTAGGGTAATCTTCTGAAAATGTAAACTAACAAGCAATTTGATTTGTAAAAGCTTCGAAATTCATGAATATTAAGTGATTCCAAAAATTCTGATTCACAGACCCCTATACACTACAGTGCACCCATAGCTAGGCATACATTGTCCTGATCACAAAAACACTACAATAAAGAATGAACCACAAGGAAGACACCAAACAAGCTGTAGCCTGTTCAACATTACACACAGAGAAAACTTCTCACAGTAACTGTTTGCACGACTAATTAATCAAAATTTAATTTCAAATTTCCACTGCTTACATGATCACCACTTGCACACAAACAGATAATCCTTTCATCCTACTGTAAAAACAATATCCTCCTACAACAATAGTCCCTTTACCCCTCTCAATATTTATGTTAAGCGAACACTATCAATACTGCAGGTACATAAAGAAATTTGACCACATATTATATGCATTATGCAATACATTAAAACTGAGTATGGAATTCAAGTTAAAACATTTACTACTGACATTTTACTTCTAAATCATAAAAATTCACTTCATATTCCTTTTCTAGTAGTTTATAATTTATCACAATTTTCAAACAACTACTTTAGCAAAACTGAAATTTCATACATATAAATTGCTGGTGTCAACATCCATCCAAGACAATACTACCTATATTTCAACATATAGTTTTCATACTTTCAATATTCAAATACACCAAAGCAGTAAAAACCAGAGAAAGTCCTTTGAGCAAAACATTTCTTCATGCAATCAACTGTCACTTAACTCTCATGAAACATAGCAAATGACATATATCGCAGGAAACTTGCATTTGGTGACCTCATAAAACTGTCTACATGACAAGACTTATTTAACTTCAAATTTGCAGGAAACAACGCAATACCGTATTCGCCCATGTACCCTGCGCACCTTTTTTCCCGAATTAGAATGCCCAAAATGAGGGTGCGCGGCTTACATGGGTAATTTAAGTTTGAAGTTCGTGCGCACGTGCGGGAGGGAGGCTTGGCAATGCTGCGGGGATGTTGCGGCGGTGGAATGTGGATGTCTAGACGAGTGATCGCGGATAACTTACGAACTCACGTGTGCAGCTAATAGTGTTCTCTGCGTGTAACTGATTAGCGTACAGTTATCGTAGTGTTTACGTTGATAGTTCGGGCAGTAAAAATGTCAAAACGATTGCGTTCATTTACAGTGGGAGAGAAACTGAAGGTGATAAAAGAAGCAGAAGAGTTAGGAAATCGCGCGGTAGGCCGTAAGTACGGCATTGCGGAGTCGTGTATCAGAGACTTGCGGAAAATGAGAAACAAGTTGCAAGAAAGCAATGTGAACAGGAGGGCCTTCAGGGGGAAAAAAGCTAAATTTCCACACGTAGAAGAAAGATTAGTTGCATACATCACTGCATTACGACAGTTTGGATATGCCGTTTCTACTGACATGTGTCAATTGGAGGCCTTGAAAATTGCCAGAGAATTGGGTGTAAATCCTGAGTTCAAGGCTAGCAAGAACTGGATTTACCGATTCTACAGACGGAATGGCTTATCTGTGCGACGGAAAACGACTGTTTGCCAGCGACTTCCCGATGCCTATAATGACAAGTTGGTTCAGTATCAACGTCACTTTATTCGCTTGCGGCAGAAGCACTCGTACCTACTGGGGCAAACGGGAAATGCCGATCAGACCCCTGTCTATTTTGAAATGCCGTCTGACACAACAGTTGAGGCACGTGGCTCAAAACCTGTGCAAGTAAGAACAGGTGGCAATGAAAAGCAGCGGTGTATCGTCATGCTTACAATGCTAGCGGACGGGAAGAAGCTTCCTCCTTTTGTGATTTTCAAGCGCAAATTGATACCGAAAAATGAGAAAATACCGGCCGGAATTTTCGTAAGGGCGCATGAAAAAGGCTGGATGGACAACACTTTAGTAGTTGAGTGGTTGAAGTGTGTGTGGGAACGCCGGCCAGGAACCCTACTGCTACAAAGAAGTATGTTGGTTCTGGACAGTTATCATGGCCACCTGACTGATAATGTTAAAAAACGTCTACAGGAAGGAAACACCGACCAGGTAATAATCCCGGGTGGCATGACCTCGATTCTCCAACCCCTAGATGTGTGCGTAAACCGGCCGTTTAAAGCACATTTATAGGCTTTATACGGAATGGATGGCAAGTGCGGAGCACACCTACACTCCCACAGGCAGACTGCAGAAACCATCTCTTGCGCAGCTTTGTGGGTAGATAAAGACAGTGTGGGCTCTAATCTCAGAAGATATTGTTCTCAAAAGTTTCCGCAAATGCTGCATTAGTAATACGCTCGACAGAAGAGAAGATGATAATGTTTGGGAGAGTGACGCAGTTTCCGAGGACAGTCCTGACGAAATAGACGGGGACAGCAGCGATGACGACGGTGGTACATAATGATGACGATGACGTACCAGTTTAAAGACTTTTTTTTATTTATACCAAAGACTTTATATTTTTTTTCCCCCGACTTTTCATCTACAGACTCCATTTGTACATAGCTGTATTTATTGTGAGTGATACATGCAGAGCTAAGCTTTTTTATTCACTAAACGTCTCGTGAAGTGGTGATACACGTGGAGTGTTTGTATTGCTTTTGTGCTGCGACTGTACCAGTTGACCTTGACAACTTCCGCTCGCTTACTCACGTGTCCGAGCGCGCCCACATACACACACAGACACTGGCTGATGCCGTGTTGCTGGCATGCAGAGCTTGCCACTTGAAAGCAAAAAAGCGCATGTCAACCTCTCGTTGCGGCAAACTCAGTTCCGTGCATTAACATCCGCCCCATTTATGAGGCATTGATTTATTTTAAAGAAGTGGCTGCTATATACAAATAAATATAATAGGTGAGCATAATTTTTGTTTGTTTGATTGTTTTGCCCCATAATAAAATTTTTCTACCCCAAAAAATTTACTTTTTGAAAAAAATTTTTTTTTCCCCAAATTTGTAACTGAAAAAAAAAAAAAAAAAGGGGGTGCGCGGCTTACATGGGTGCGCAGGGTGCATGGGCGAATACGGTATTTTATACCAGTATAAAGCTTCACACTGGATGCTGTACATCTAGTAATGGAGCGCATAACGAGAATAATGTTCTTAGTTCATGCTACATACAGTTGAAGAAAAGGAAAATTAAAAATTTATATTAATATAATTTACTTTATTTGTGTTACTCAAACTGAAGCAAATTAGAAACACAAATTTCCTTGCGCTACAGAAATGTCACTTCCCTTGGGGGAAAAAAAAGGGGGGGGGGTGGCGGGGGGGGAACAAGTACCACTTGAAATTAAAACTTTCTAATAGCCATATATTAAAATAACCATTTCTACTGTGTTTATCAAAACATATGATATTTTACTGGTACAGTACAAGAAACCAACATTTATGTGCACATTCAAAATAATATGTACAATATCTTATCAACCTATATCTTGATCTATTAACTCACATGTCATGTTAAGGTACTACATGAATTCCACTTTGCTCTGGCATGTAAATCCCACACTAAAAATAAATTTACTTTAATGCCTCATAATCAGCCTCACAATTGTTCTGGTATACATGCAAGCAAGTAAACAAAAAGTCCCACACACACTAAAACACACACACATTCAGTTGTGTACACCTGACAGGACAGAAGGACATGCAACTCACCTGATTGTTCCTATCCCTTCAAAACTTGGTTTTCCCTGCTGCTACACAAACAATGACCACAAACCCTCGAGCTCATCTCAGACTTACTATGTACTTGTATCACAACACTATTGTGTATTCTTTTGTAACTACGATAACAATGCAAAAGCCTTTCCATGATTCAAGAAGAAAAAAAAACACACATGTATACACTCATGCATATATGTAGGAGTCCACACATGCACGCACACACACACACACACACATGCAAAACCCAGGCCTCTTCTTAATTATTAAACTTAACAGCTATTGCAACTACAACAAAATCAAAACACAGTACTATTTTTATTTTGATAGTGCTACTGATACTATTTTTAAAAAATTCAGACACTCCAGATGCCACGACATAAAGTAAACTGAATACCACCCAATACATGCTGTTTAGAAGGAAAATCCACTTACTTTTAATATACGTACATGCAGTTTTGACTACACAGATAATGTAAACTACAGGAATCTCTCTGTCTACACTTCCACATAAGGTACAACAGTGTAGAAATGATAAATTTGGACTGCTCCTGTGCACAGAACTAAGGTACTCAAACACAACTGATAAAGCACCCAATAATCATCAAAGAAGTTACTGGCACCTCCATGAATACAACAAGTTCTAAAGCACTTGAACATTAGTGAACTAAATCATGTTGGATATTTGGGGTGAACTTACAGACCCCAAAAATGGTACGTACTAAAAATAAGGGCAGAGGTAGAGTGCAATCAAAGTATGAGCAGTGATGAGTTTTAGTGCTGAAAAATAAAGGTAACAAATTAGAAGTCAATCAAATAAAACTATTAATTTACTTCAGCAATTTCTAAAAAAATACTGCATTTTACAGGAAACATTACTGAGAATAATTTAACAATTAAGATAAAACTGCACTACCGCCACCAAATTAAAACAATCTGCCTCTATTAGATATTCAGTGGTGACCACATGTTTCGTTAAGGTAATATTAAAGATAAAGAAGTACAAACCATTTAGAATATTCAGTCCCAAACATTTCACAAAAAAAAAAACATCCATTTTTCATCATTATTGGCAGCGAGAAAATAGCTTTAGAGATAAATAGTTTTCTAATAAACTTGTGTTGGCCAAAGCTCTGCACAGCACTCGGCAGCTTGGGTAGGCTGCCATTTTTAGAACATTAACTTAAAATCCAGAACAGCAATGCTAGTAACTACTGTACTAACAAATAATATTAAAAATAATTTTTATTTAGCCAGTTCCTCATGGGGTTTCTTTCTGCTTTCCAGAAGAGAAAATGAATACTTCATCATCACCACAAAAATTGTACAGCACTAATTCTACAAAAAAATTAACATACACATTGCACCAGATTTCAATTAAAATTTAGAATCTTGCAAGAAAGCTGCCTACTTTGCATAGTCAGTAGATACCTAAATATAAACATAAATGTAAGTTTTAAAGTACAGTACATTAAATACAGAATTAATTTGGGTCTCTTTCACTACCCTCGTTAAATCCAGGGCCCATAAAAACAGGGGTCCAGTTCACTTACAAGTCAGAAATGGTTTTATTGTAGTGCATTTTGTTCTTCATAAAATAACTAAAAGGGTTACAAAATCTCACATCAGAAGAGAAATAAACACCACCCAAATAATGATAATATGTACATGTTATGTTGATCCACAGTAAGTTATACACCCAAATCGCGGGAAAATGTAAATTCGAGGTTTCGCTGTATTTAATTACACCTACGTAGTTAGTAAAAAAATTAATAAAGGTGAGTCATTTCTTTCAACATCAATTGTTGTGTGTAGGCATATGAGTCGGTTGGGCATGTTTACTTTATGGGCAGCCATGATTGTCTTTTACCGTCCCCTATAAATGTTACTTTTAAATTTTACATTACATGTTGAAATTAATCATAAAAAAGATCAATATGCCTAAATTTTCGACTATGGGACCTGATATTCAGAGCAATTGATGCTGGAAAACCGATACTTACGAAAACTATTTATGTTGACTTCTTAAAAATTATTTTAATAGGAAAATTTTCGGGACCAACAAAAATAAACTATAGATACGGGAAAACAATGGAAAAGAAAACGATGCAACAAGTTTCTACTGTATTACCACAAATCAGTCGCGCACCTGGTGAAACACTCCCTACATGCACCTCACCTGGTAGTGACCTGAAGTTACTGGGCAACAGGTATTTGAAGAACCTTTCAGATGCCAGAGGACAACTACACACTGAGTCCTTCATTTAGTTAAAAAATCACGGATATGGGCTTGCTGTTGCAGAGTAGCCCCTATGATTTGGAGGTTTGTTTGTGCCCAAACATACAGGCTGATAAAATGGAAAACCCTTCGTGTTAAAACAATTCTGGTTACTTCTTTAACCTTTTACTTAGATCAAAATTTAAGGCCATGTGCATCACAAAGTTTGATTACAACAAAAATGAAACAGAATTTCCTGGAAAACTGAAGGCAAATTAAAAACCTAAATGAATTTACATTACTGATTTTATTCCTCTTAATTAGGTATACTGATCACTAAAATCAAGAACACTATGTACCAAACAATTTTCAAGTAGAATGGTATGAGTTACACAACGCACAGGATACTTGAACCTCCGGTCAGCTTCTACAACTGCAACATGGCTACAGTAAAACCTCTCTATTATGACCCTTAATAGTTCCCGAGAACAGAGATGTAATGAAGAAAAAACTACTAATCCCACTGACATTTGACATTCACATACTGTTATCAATAAAACCAGCAAAAGACTGCTTCACTACACATCGTCCACTGACTCACACTCAGAAACTTTACAAGTTAACTAACATTAGAAATGACCTTACTTATACACCTCACTGGTATAAATACATCATAGCACTTTTATAAACACCAATATTTATTAAACAACTTCTATAGCAACTTCAGAGTAACCAGAACAGCAGTCATAAGATATGTTCTTAGTATAACTACAACACAAGAAAAAAAAAAAAATTGCTGTATGGTTAGATGCAAATACAAAATGCACAGGAGCATATTTAAGTTACAGTGTTACACAATAAGAAAATTACTTACAAGTGTTTACCGCTTACCAGACCTCAAAGCTACTCTCCTTCTAGCCTTGCAAGTCTATAGCTTCAACCCATTAAGTTACCAACAACACAAGCATGCAAATATTTCAGCTCTTCACACACCAACAATACAATACCTTATTAAATTGATGAGGGAAAAAAATTACCTGTAGATTTACATGCACAAAAAAAAAAAAAAAAAAAAAAGTAAAAGCTGGAATATAACCCAAAATTCCCATATTGATACAAGATGCAAGCACACAAATTTTTTTTCCGAGCTTCCCAGCAAACAAAAAGTTAAACTGAACAATGAAAAAGTTTCAACAGAATTAAACTAATAACATACTTCAGACAATGTATTTTATTCCTGTCAATACATACAGAATTTTTGTACAGTATGTACAATCCATATTGTTACCAAAAAGAAACATGCACAACATTTTATTCTGCTGGATGGCAAAGTTATCAATTTTGGATGTTGCTGGTGTCAAAATGAACAAAGCCAATAAATTCTACTATAAATGTCTTATAAAAATAATAGGTAAGTAATTAATAAAGTACATATACAATTACAATAAAAGAATATTAATTTCATCCAAGAAAATATTAAAGCATACACACAAAAAAAAAACATACTATATCAACAACAGATTACATGTACACAACTTAAAATCTGGGCAGTTAAGTTACAAGACACTATATGTCAATAATGCTTCATTTGTGTGGCCAATGAGTTTAAAACGTTCAAAATGTCATATTAGACCACACAAGTTAGAATAAAATGTGACTTAACTTCAGAAAAAATTGCAGTGTGATAATTCGTAGTACAGGCCTTTACTCTAACGTGAAGAATAACATCCTGAATAAAAGTTGGGTAAGATCCGAGCTGTGCTCATTGTTGGAGTACACTATACAGTAAATTCTCTCTAGTACGTCACCCTCCTTAACGTACATTTCAGTATAACGTATGACGACGTCGGTCCCTTGAAACACCCACTTAAATCAATAGGCTTAATATGCATATAGCGTACAATTTTCCGACGCCGTAATCGTACTTCCTCTGCATTACGTATATTTATTTATTTATTTATTTATTTTTAGTTCCAGATCATAAATAAGTTAGAAATTATTCACGGCGCAAACATTACATTAAGATAGTATTTTCTATCATTTTACATTCGCGTCTCGTTAAAGTTGTTGTTGTTGATTGTTTACGTACGGTACAGAACTAGCGCGAAAAAAAATATGGTCGCATCAGTGTGGGCAACACCGGAGATTTCACTTCTCTACTTCAACGAAA
>PNEQ01079919.1:19683-36243 GCA_003012365.1 Medauroidea extradentata | reverse complement strand
AGGAATTAGATGTTGTGATATATTAAAAATTTCCCAAGCATCTGTAGGTTGGCGTGACTTTTTATGCACTGGCGGTAGACCTTTATGCAATCTGCTTCTGAGATGACTCCTAACATGAGAGGGGTTGTAATAGTGCATGCAAGTCTCACACTTGACAAATGGCTCCTTCCGTTGTCTCTTCTTTCCTTTTACAAAAACATCCCCTTTAAAATTATATTCTTTCCATATCTTAACCGATTCGTTATCCTTATTCTTTGCGTTGGTCGTCTTCACACTATTAGACATAGTTTTATTTTCACTTGCGCTCATCTCTATTTATTATATAGTATATATTTTATACAAGCGTTCAATTTCTTTAAATGAATAAATTATTCCGCTGGTACTAATTTTATTATTATTGGTATGGTAGTATTTGAACCATAGACATGACTGAATGGTATGGCAGACGGGGGAACCACAACGACTACAGACAACTTTTTGGTTCAGACCCTTTTCGATTTCGCCACTTCATTTCGATGCTTTTTGATTTAGGCACTTTTTGGTTCAGACACTTTTAGGTTCAGGCACTTTTTGATTCAGGCACTATTTGATTTCGTCACTTTTTGGTTTAGGCACTTTTCGGTTCAGACACTTTTCGGTTCAGGCACTTTTGATTTAGTGACTTTTTCATTTCGACACTTTTTTGATTTAGTGACTTTTTCATTTAGGCACTTTTTCATTTCGACACTTTTTGATTTAGTGACTTTTTGATTTAGGAGGCTTTTTGATTTAGGCACTTTTTGATTTAGGCGCTTTTTGGATATGGCTGAATGTAATGGTGAAGTAGGGGCTGCGAGGGGGCGCGCTCGTATCGGCACTTTTTGATTTAGGCGCTTTTTGATTTAGGCGCTTTTTGATTTAGGCGCTTTTTGATTTAGGCACTTTTTGATTTAGGCGCTTTTTGATTTAGGCGCTTTTTGATTTAGGCACTTTTTGATTTAGGCGCTTTTTGATTTAGGCGCTTTTCATTTCGACACTTTTTGGATATGGCTGAATGTAATGGCTGCGAGGGGGCGCGCCCGTATCGGCATTTCCTATCTACTTTCACACATTGTGAAAATAAATTAGTTATTATAGTCCTACAAAAATGTGCGAATAATATATTAAAATAATTTATACTCGTTATAACGTCATAAGTTGTAACAGTCTTCGTCCCTTTTAGGATGCATGCTATACAAGTCGCAAGATCCAACACAAATGTATTTTCCCGCTATGTGTATTAAATCCTGTCGTCTCCGTCGATATCAGTTTACGTGAGAAGTCCTGCCGCACTCATGTTTGACATTATTTAGATCTAAACGAAAGTATTTGTATTTTTTAACGTTATTATAAAAATACATCGGAACGCCTAACGGAGTTTTCAGTGTTTAACTTTCAAAACTAACATTTGTTTGGAAGTAGCGCCCTCGTGTGACGTCACAGCTAATGGTGTCCATTGAGTCAGATTTTCTCAGTATAGGCTTTGAATATATATATATATATATATATATATATATATATATATATATATATATATATATATATATATATATATATATATATATATATATATATATATATATATATATATATATATATATTCAAAGGTATAGGTAAGGTAGCCTCTACTACAGGTTAGAAGGTAAATGTGTTTTCAAATGGAAGAGTTTGGCTCAGCAGAAAATTCTCCCGCTGGATGCGCAGTTATCGCTAACGGGTCTAATTAAATCCGAGACCGTAGTAATATCAAATTTAACTAGACTTGGCAAAGATAGAAGTTATTTAAACGGCGTTCGGGATAAAGTGAGCACTAAAAATTTTACCTATGAAAAATATCACTAGCCGTTACTGCATATAATTCAACATAAACTCTAGTTACCTTACTGTTTGTATGGTTGGCAGCGATTAACCGAATATGGATACGCGTATTGTCCTACTTATATACGACAATACTTAAATAAAATAACCTAAAATCCTCATACTTGTATTTTATAAGATAAATTAACTATTTTAAATCAAACTATCTAGGTTCCCACCGACTGCACAATTTATCTACCACGCGCAAACACATTAAGTAACGTGTCCGGAGAGGTTAGAAATTTCCCGTAGTTAGCCGTTGTTCATGGAAAGATACGAACTGGATTAAAATATAAATTTATCAGGGCTTTTTTTTTTTGTGCTCACTTCATCCCGAACCGCCTGTAATTTGATTTTAATGTGAAAAACGAACTTATAGTTTCGGCATTTAAATTATCAACGTCATGTGTCTTCAAAATCTACGAAAGCTCTGTAATTAGTCAGTTTACATATTTTAAGACGGTGAATTGTCGGTCAGTGCGCAGCTGATGCCATTCTGCCATCTGATTGGAGAATGTAACCACGACGTCAGAGTCGTCGTGTCGTTGTCGGGGACGGTGGAGATGGCCAACTTTTATCTTCCACCGACAACTTGCCGACAATCCACCGACTCGCGTTCATCTTATGGCCACCAGAGTGTTTTGACTAGGCATTTACATGCACCGCGAAAATTTAGAGCCACTTAAAGTGTTTAATCGCGTGCACTACAATTTTTATCGAACTTATTTTAAAATATTTACAGCATAATCTACAACAAAAAAAAATTGCAGTTAGGAAAATAAATAGCGAACAGCGATTGAGCTGGCATCTGTTATGTATTGCCGAAACTAGACTCTAACAGCAAAGCAACAACTGTCATTGTAGCACGCAGCAAGGAGATGAACGACGCCGACCCGCCAACCATGCGACAGCGACAGTCACACCGTCTCTATGTAGCAGGGCCTTTGTCGATACTAGCGCTCAAGAGGCAGAAATTGTCCCTTTGTCGAAATTTAACACCGATCTTTCCGACCTGCACTCTAAAAAATAGTTTGTAAATTTGCCACACGTGCGTATAGGAGCGCTAAGAAAGTAGGTATGGTAAAATTGTTCCCCAGACATACATGGTAGCACTCTTAAACTCTTTTTTTTTTAGAAAACAGTTAAGTGTACACTAAAGTTATCAGACTTGTATTGTAGCAACTGTAAAAATTTTGCATATTTACAAGGCGAAAGTATGGTACGTGTCCCATACTGTGTTTAGGTTAATTACTTTCTAAACATTGTAAGAAGATATTTTTACAGTGTGTAGTAGAATTAAAAGTGTAGGTCGCATCTGTGATTTTCGAGCGAATGTGTGTCTCTTATCTCTGGTTTGGACGGGTGTAAGCCGCCGCGTCGCGCCGCGCAGCCACGGTGTGGCCGGTGTCGGAGAGCTCGGGGCGGCCCGGGAGCCGGGGTGGGTGTGACGTCACGCGCCAGGACGTGACGCAACGTATTGATCGGGCTGCAGCAGGACGCCCCTGGCCGCCTCCAGCCGCCTCCAGAGCGGAGCCGCCCCGCGAGGCAGTCGCCAGCCATTCAGCCGACCGCGGGTTCATTCACCGCCACCCCCACCGCCCACCCCTCGTACACCAACCCTGCCGCACGCATTTTATACCCGGCCGTCGACTACAGAAGACTTCCTCTAGCAGCCTCCAGCAACGTTGTCTTCCATTACGTGTGCATATTACTGTCCTTACAACTGAATGCTGCTATGCAGAAGACATCCCAGCCACAAATGTGAAGAACATACGGAAAACAAGCTCGTAAATCATTCAACATTACAACTTCAATACCTAATAAATAGAGATGATGGTATATCGCGAAAACGTTTTGTGTCAACATGCCCTTGAAAACGCTGTAGTTTCTAGCAACATGCATGATTCGGTAATACACTACTGACAATGTAGCTGTCTGTAGACCTATAAGATGCATCACTAGAGGTACGTCAATTTCGCGGATTCATTTGGCAGTAGCCTAGATTGCTCAGTCCTGTACACGCTCTGGATACAGTCGATTATTCGTTGGCTTACAACATTACAAGGAATCATTTCCTTATTTACTACTGGCTTGCAGTAGTCAAATGCGTTTCGTGACAGCCGCCAGCTAATCACACGCGTGAATATGAAGTATGTATCTTTGGCGTTCAAACTGACCTGGAATTTATTTGCGAAATTGACGTCACATGTTACAATATCGGGATTCTTACTGGCTCAGTCAAATAGGGCAACAGCTCCAAGTTCAAGCTAGAGCCAGTCATCTTCTGGTCAGCTGAACGTGTGTTGAAACCCAGCAAACAGTCAAGTTTTCCCGCGATAAACCATCATCTCCACCAGTGATATAAGCCCAACCGACAAATGCCCACCATCCAGTAATACGCGCACACAAAAGATACCAAGGCCCGAAGCCAATAACGTTACGAAGTATTATAAGCCAGTTAATTCTAGCCTGTCGTCAAACAACTGCGCGAAATTTGCATGCCTTTGTGTATAAAGTTGCACAGTAACGTGGGGTCTAGTCTACAGTCAGATAATAACACAACATTTCCAGGTATGTATTAATGAAATCCGGTCCAGCCTGAAGGTCAAATACACCACAAAACAACACGACGTTAACCGCGTATTAGCACTGAGTTTGTGACAATACTTACAGTTAGAGATGATGGTTTATCGCGGGAAAATTGACTGTCTGCTGGGTTTCAACACCCGTTCAGCTTACCAGAAGATTACTGGCTTTAGCCTGTACATGTAGCTGTTTCCCTATTTGACTGAGCCAGTAAGAATCTCGATTTCGTAATATTTGACGTCTTTTATTGGTCTTGCAGACAGCTATGTTATGTCAGACGTACACCAGCCAATCATACATGTTGCAATAAAGTTTCGATTTCGTAATATTTGACGTCTTTTATTGGTCTTGCAGACAGCTATGTTATGTCAGACGTACACCAGCCAATCATACATGTTGCAATAAAGTTTCAAGGGCATGTTGGCACAAACATTTTCGCGATGTACCATCATCTATAATTATAGACTGGACAAGTTTACTGATCTGTAGCCTAGCCATGTGAACTCAAGCAGATAGCCGCTGCTGATTGGCTGCTTGCTAACACTGTGATAAGAGCCACGTTAGTTAAGTTTGTATTACTGGCTCGGAGGCTTCTAGAAGGTCCCAAACAAATCAAAGGCCAATTGCTACAGACAGGCAAAATTCGCGTTATTTTCTGACAGTCGACTAGACTCCAAGTGACTATAGGCTCGTTCGACGTCTCCCGCTGGGCGATTTTGTTGTGACTTGCCGCGGAGAATGCTTACACGGTAGAGAGGCCAATCTCTGCAAAGACGTAACACATGTAAATGACAACACATTAATATTGGTGGCCAATTGAATCCCAGATTATGCTCTGTTATGTACAGGAAAGTGAAGTTTAGTCTGCTACCAAATGATAACGCGAATTTTGCACGTCTCTACTTATAGGTAGTAGAAAATCACGAGTATCTTTCGTGCAAGGATATTTTACAAATCACTGCAGAATACAAAGTACGGTTGGGAGACGGTAACGTGGCACTGTTTTTCTGACGACTCGACGCCAGTGACGTACGCGCGTCGAAGCGGTCACTTCGGGTCACACCCCAGTCACTAAAGATGAATGTCGGCCAAGAGAACGCTATATTGAGGTCAAGCAAACATTCAATATTCTCCGTGTTGAACCAGTGTCTGTATGCCAACTTGTAGATGCGTGTGAAATTCGCGTAATTTTCTGCCAGAAGATCAGACTCCAAAGAGCTGTAGTCTCTGTCGACGTCTCTTATTGGCCTACAATGTCGTGCAGTTACTATAAGTACCACGGTAGAGAGACCAACCTACTGTAAATGACGTCATACAGAAGCTCGTGGACAATGTTATACCAGCTAATGTATTGGTAAGTACAGATCTGTGGCTTCCAGTGTTTCATCAAATAGTAACACGAATATTGCACGTCCCTACTAAAAGGTAATATCCTTCTTTCGTCATGTTTGTTATAATTAAGGCTCGGCATCAGTTGCCATATTGAATTATTTTATTTTTCGCTCTTATGAAATTCTGAGAAGAAAAATGCGAAATTTACTATTATAATATCAATTACATTTACCTTGCGCTACAATAAAAGCATCGCAGTTGAAATTTTAATGTATATTTAAGACGTAATCAGTCGAACAAATTAAGAACATTAAAAAAATATGTTCTACTAATTACGGCTTGGATGTACGTTAAAAGTTCAACAGCGATGCTTTTATTGTCGTGCAAGGTAGCCTAAATAGAACTGATATTATAATATCAAATTTCACATTTTCTTCTCAGAATTTCATAAGAGCGAAAAATAAAATATTTCAATATGGCGACTGATTCCGAGCCTTAACTAACTGTCTCCATTAAACATGTATCAAGGTCTGCCTGATTGCACACTGTTTAAAGAGCAACCCACGTTTTTACTTGTGTATTTTTATATTTGAAATTTTAAAAAGTTCATTTTATACTGCAATAAATATCTTAGTAGTTGACCACCATCGGCGTCGTAAGCATTTTATTTTTTTTGGGACGTCACTGGTAGAGAAAGTGTACACATAACCTACGTAATAAAGAGGTGTGTAGGAGTCCTCCACCGGGAAATTTTATATTTTAAGGTGCAAAATGCTGCTATTTAAAGAGTTTCTGCATCAAAATATTTAATATACAACTGAAGGAAATCTTAATCTTAAAAAATCTTAAAAACTACGAATTTTTTTTTTTTGGGGGGGGGGGGAGTGTCCCCTCCGTCCCTCCTGTTTACGACGCCCCTGTTGACCAGTACCTAACAACCGACATCTGACGTCAGTGTTTTCATCAGATCCTATTGGACCAAGAGTTATTTTTTCTGGTGCGGATTTCCAAGTGGACTGGACGGCGAATACTACTGCGGTACTTTCATCTCCCTCCTCCTCCGCTGCTTCTTTGTCTTCATTTAGTCGCCGCTTCTCTTCGCTTGCTCTTCTCAACCTCATGCATTCTTTAGGCTGCCCGGCAAACATGTCCCTCGGGTGGGGCGCCATGCGAAATAAAAGAAAATAAGAGGATGGTCGCACTACAGAATCAGAGTGGCTCGAGTTTCGTCCAAATGTTGGCGTGAGGCGAGATCAGCTCAGTTGTCAGAGCGCTGTTCAACGCAGGTAGCTCAATTGGCATTATTATTGCAAGTTACCAGCTGCACTTCAGGAACATCATAAACATTGGCACTAACTGAAGGAAACTGCACTAGAGACCTATAAACGACCTCATATAATTGGCGACCCGAATTCCAAACCATGCTAACTCCGAAATTTAAGAAACAGCAATAAAAGATCATATATTTTCGTGTGCATTTATATCTATCTTAATGTGTTACTAATCAGAATACAATAATTCTACTGTGGTTAGTGTGGCGACCCGTCTGGAGTCAGTGTTTTGAGCACGCATCAAAGAGCGCTGGTCCGGGACACGAGTGCGTTCCTCCACACATTCGCCGAACACAGTCGTTTGTTTACTGTCGAACGAGAAGCATGCGAACTGTGACCTAAACATCTGTACATTAGCGACAATGACAGAGTGAAGTAATCAGCTGACTTTAACATTTTTACATGTGATTCATTTTGACTTCAACATTCGTACTCGTCGACACGTTCGGCGAATGTGTAGATGCGTACATTCGTCCACAAATGATTCGCCTAAACATTCGGCGATTCGCTCGGCGATAGTGTAGAGGCGCCATTAGTGTGTGTGTGTGTGTGTGTGTGTGTGACGCTAGAGCAAGTTACATATGGTTCGCGGCAATACGAGCACTTTTGAGGACTATATCGTCTATAAAAATAACAATAAAAATTATATTAATTATGAACTCAGATGTTAACTTTTGAGTGAGATTCAATCTATGCGCTTTGATTGTTACCTTAGTTCCCTTCGTATATTTAAAAAAGTGACAGAAATCTATAAATTATCTTAAGGTTCCTATCTACCTGCGCTTGAAATGTATTGCAGCGAGTAACAAGTAATTATATTTGGAAGAAATATCTCAACGCGCATTTTGTTTGTACATCTATGAAAACAAAATACATTTCAAACAATGTTTCTATCAGTTTAAAAATTAGCATCGCTTGTTGGAAACACGATTTTCAAGACTCTCAAAGTGGTTAAATACAGCTATTTTAAACTGCCGTATCTCTGAAAATTCCTACAGGATTCTAAAAACACAATAACAGAAATAAGCGCTGGAATTTGAAACATAAGTATAGCACATAAAATAATACGGTCACCGCTTATAAAGTCCCACAGGAAAATGAATAACAGTAAAGCTCTGCGCACCAGTTGTGGGGTTTGCGAGTAGAGGTGATAATGCATTACATACGCCGTCCGACGTCACTCTTAATGCTCCATCGGTAGGGACCCATGTTTTTAGCGAAAATAATTTTGCATCTCTTCGTTTCGCTGCCTTACGCGCACGTCTGCAGTTCTGCTTCGTGGCCAGTGATTGGATATTTTAACTGTCACAAGCCTTGGTATTCTACCGGCAAATCACATACGTGTGGTTGTTGCAGGAACGTTATTGTAATTGTCTCAGTCAAATGAGATACGGCTCTTCACATAGACACGCTGCCAATAACCATGAAGCAGAATTGCAGATGTGTACGTAAGGCACTGAAACAAACTGTGACAAAGTTCTTTTCGCGAAAAAACAGGTCTCTATCCATCGGTTTAGTACCTCACATACACCAACGCAGCCTACATAGAAAAGAACCTTAAGGGTGTTCAAGTGCGATAAAGTCATAATTTTATATGTATACAAAATAGTGTTAGTTTTGTATACGATACTTGTGAGTGCAGTTTCCTCTTACGAAACAATTATAGCTGGCGTGGTTTCCTCATAATGGTGCGTCAAAGTCAACATTTGCATGTTCTGCTGCCGTGCAAATAGTGAAAACCAATTGACTTACGAACGTGAAATAATTCACAGTGAAATAACATACTATGGACTACGTAATAAAACATTTGAAAAAAACCCGTGAGCTGTTTTTGTATTTTTAAATAATTGCTGAATTTACAACTTTTTCTCTGTACTTTTACGATTTTTTTTAAATTCTAAATATTACGTTGTGGGTTATTTAAATATGTTATTGTATAGTTCATGGGCTGCAAGTTCACAGTGAATTATTTTGTTTAATTAGGTCAGTTGGTTTTCACGATTTGCATGGCAGCAGAACAAGCAAATTTTGACACTGACACCCCGTTATGAGAAAACTATGAGAGCTAAAATAGTTTCGTACGAGTAAAATGTACCCACAAGTATCGTCTACAAAACTGACAATATTTCATATAAATATAAAATTATGATTATTATCGCACTTGAACACCCTTAAGGAGGAGTGTTAGACAATGTTATTGTAATGTCCAGTTTTTGAGACATACCATTTATTCAAATTGTATTGTAAAATTTTTCTCTTCGATAAAGCATAGGATACATTCTTGGTAAACTGCTTGTCGTAAATAAAAATTTAATCTTTCAATAACTTGTCATGCAGAATCATTGAAAGAGAATTATAGGTTAACTTTCCAGAACTCTCCTGCAATGATTCTGCATGACAAATTAATGAAAAATTCCACTGTTATTTATGTCAAGCAGTTTACCAAGAATATATCCTGTACTTTGTCGATGCAAAATTTTTTACAATGCAGTTTGAATAAATAAAAAAAAACTGGAAATACACTAAAATTTTCTAAAACTCCCATTTAAAAAAAAACAAGCAATTAGGCTTTTAAAAGTACTCACTTTAACCCGAACCACTTGCAGGAAAGATCACTTCTGAAATAAGTGATAGATTTTTGTACCGAGACGTTCTAAGTGACAACAGGGCTGCAGTTGGAGCAGTGGTTGCAGCTCTCGCCCACCTCGCATTCATTCTGGCGATTCCCTATATTGCTCCCTTCATATCACCTTTACCAGCACTTAAAACCTCATTTTCAAGTACTGGTAGCAATTTCTTCACTCACTCTAGGTGACTGTATAATTTGAGAATTGATTTTTGTGAGACAAGCATAAATGGACTGTTCATATAAAACTGGAATTACTTACCTAGGAATATGAACTGTAAATATTGATCGTAACTTTTCGTTTGTTTATTTGCGGACTGTTTGCAAATTAGTGTTCCACGATTGTAAACTAGTTTGATAAGATTTTCAATGTTGTAAGAAGTGTACATAAATAATTTTACTTAATTAATTGAATTATACATTCTAAAGTGAACCAGGCTGCGTACAGAACAATAACTTGAAACAGTATTTTCCATAGACATCTGTCACACTAAGCCAGGGGCGAAGGGTCTATATGATATTCATTCAAGTCCTTGAAGATATTTTGTAAGAACCAATTCAATTTCTATTTTCATACTGAATAGTGTTGGAATTATAAACATTGTCTCTAATGATTTTTTTCATCGTATAAAAAATTTACATCCCATATTTTTATTGCATGTACACATCAAAATAAAGACTTGACTGTCTACAAGAACATATCAGAGAACTTACCAAAACCAATATGATCATTTACATCGAAACTATGTGCTTATGTAAGGAAATAAAGTCAATTTAACGTATTTTAATTTTAAAATATTCAAAAACATTTCCACAAAGTGATGTTAGGGTTCTCATTAAGTGAGTAGCTGACATCATTTGTGTGAGTGAATTATGTAATTTTTGTATGCAAAATTTTACTGTGGGTAGGTCTTCAGCATGAGACGTTAGGAGTCTCATTAATTAACATACATCTCTATTTGTGTGTGACCAATGTAATGTTAATTTTTTAGAATTGGAAAGACTTCACAAAGAATCATTTCGATTGATTCTATACGATATTAATTTTTATGCGTTGAAAAAATCACCGTAGGTATGTAGCGTACTAAGTTGATTATATTTGGCACAAGTATAACAAAATATTAATTTGTTGCTGACGTGCTGCATGAAGCGTACCAAGTGAGAAATCTCGTGGTTCGTGATACTGTATTTCTGGTACGCCACACCAGGTCTCGACACATTTAAGATAATGTTTATAAATTTTTGGTACTCCCCAATTCTCTATTGGCCCCAATTTCATTTCTACACGATTCATTACATTTTTCGGCATGTCTGACTATAACTATAGTAAGCCTAACTAAATTTCTAGTACGCCGTACCACATTTATGGTACACACTGCACAACATTGATGTGGACAGGCTGTGTCCGATCAATTAAACACTAGCCGCGTTTTCGAAAACTCGTCGTAACATGCACCGACGAACTGACTTTCCTGACACGTTAGTTGTGTGCATTCCTTCGCATTCTTTCGAAATTCGAAAAATACATGACTGCCTAGACAAATTCTTCGCTGTATCTTGATCTACTTACAAAAACCAATTCTTCCTACTGCGAATAATACTAATGCATTTCAGTGGCTGGAAAATTTACAAGTATGTGCTAGAAGAGGCTAAAATACACGCTTTCGCTTGTTTGTTTGATGGATTTTCCGGTGCATGTCCACCGGATCCATCCAAGTTTTCGGGCGGCCGGTGTAAGCGATGGATACATCGACTGAATCAGTCTAGACAAAGACTAAGTTTCCAAACTTCCTGTGTACACCAGCTGATACACCAGCGAGTTTCCGAAAATGCGGAAGAGTAAAGGCGGTTAAACAATTTAAAAATTTAGCATTTGACATGAACATTTGACTTTACGATAGTTTACCATACACGGATTCTTACGGAGTCGTACACAATGGCGCCGGCAAGGCAAAGCTAAAGTCAAGCAGCCTTTGACTTACCGATTCCGATAAACTGAATACCTAAAGTCAAAGTCAAGATAGCCGTTCGCAGAGAATCAACGAATATGTATGTTAAAATGAAAAATGTATATTTCTAGGTATTGCTTAACTTTGTACTGCTGGGATTTCAAGAAAAATGTAACAGGAAAATATAAATTCATAAATCAACTATAAGTTTCGTCAGTAGACAGCTAAGACGTTTTTCTGAAAAATATTATAAAATGTGGGAAATATTTTAATAATTTACATTATTATTGGAATATTAATGTAATCTGCTTTTTATGGAAAATATGAAGTGATTTTGCTACTACACAATATTTTTGTTAAGAAAAAAAAGAGTCCCGATTGTTTTGCAACTGTCGTTACTTAAAGAGTATCAGAACCCGCCATTTTGGAATAACGGAACTTTTTATTTAATTTGACCTACAAATTTTCTGTAACATATTATGCTTCCACAAGGCAGAGGAAATGGTTTCTTACATTTTATACAATTTGCGTTACTTTACTACTATTGCTCTAACTAAACCTGTTGCCATCTGTAGAAAAAATTACTTTTTTTCTCCGGAAGGCTACTAGTCAAAACTAAGAAAGGTACTGTAAGTTTGACAATTTGGTAACACTTAAGAAGGTAATATCTGTGCCGTGTCAGACGGGAAATTTTAATTAATCAAATTATACAGAACATAGAGCGAAAATTGAATAGTTCGAAAAGGGCAGGTACTGATCCCTCTATAACCTTCCGTTTGTTTTAAGTATTGACGAAACGGTTAAGAGTGAGTGATAGTCACCATCTTGAATTTTTGTGTTTTGTGTGATAACTTTTTTTCTGGGTAAATTTGTGGAACTTTAACCTAACTCCGGAACAGAATACATATTGATAGAATTTTAGACACCGTAAATAAATTATTTTTCGTTACTGTTATTACAGATCGAATTACAGTTAGGAAATTCTTATTACTTTCTTAACTAAAATTCTATCTGTAACAACAATAACGGAAAATAAAGATTTATGGTGTCTAAAATTCTATCAATATGTATTAAGTTGAAGTTTGAAATATTTACCCGGAAAAAAAGTTATGACACAAGCTAAAAGGATTCAAGATGGTGACTGTTACTCATTCAGTCTTAGGGCTAGGAATATTTCGTGAGTTCAACGACCAACATGCAAGAATCCATTATCCTGTGTACATCGAAGCCCTACCATCTGTCCATTACCTGCTACTCATTCAGACAACAGACAATGAACTAATAGACGGGGCTTGAGTATGTATAGGACATTGGATTCTAGCATGCAGGTAGTTGAACTCGGGAATTTTTCCTAGCCCTACAGTCATTCTTAACGTAACGGACACGTAAAGTCAAATGTTAAGAAGTATTCAATGATTGTGTATGGCCGTAGAGACATGAACTTTTCGCGAAAAGAATTTTGCCCCACTTTGTTCCAGTACCTTATGTGCATGTCTGCAGTTCTGCTTCATAGATATTGGCAGAGTGCCTTTGAACTGTGACGTTTCTCATTTGACTGTACCAGTCACAATAAGGTTACTGTAACACCACACGTCTGTGATTTGCGTGTAAAACCCCACGACACACGAATGTCAAAACATCCAATCTCTGACCGTGAAGCAAGTCTGCAGACGTGCACACAAGTCACTGACACAAAGTGAGGCAAATTTCTTTTCGCGAAAAGTTCGTGTCTCTATAGTATGGGCCTTAAAAGAGAGAGCTCACCTTGTTGGAGCGCAGAGTGACCTTGCCCCCGCAGCGCGCGCAGCAACGTATGTGGCAGTAGTTGCATATGTGGCCCACGCCGTCAGCAAACTTGGTCTTGAGGCATATGTGGCAAGTAGCGTCCAGCTCGACGCCGGCCTTCTTCTGTTGCTCGCTGCGTTGCCTGATGGTGTCCTCCAGGATCTGCACCTCGTCCTGCTTCCGCCTGCACACACACACAACAGCGCTGTTATCATCCAGCTATGTGAAGGCACTTCGACACTAAACACTCCCCATTATGTACACATTAGATGAAATCAATGACGGATCCAGCTCTAGGATATATTTAGTTTCATTTTGGGGGGAGAGCACTCCCAAAAAGTAGCTATGTCTTCCTTGAGTCAAAGAAGAGGAGGTCAGAGGCCCTCCCCCAGAAAAAAAATTTAAGGTGCGAAATGGCGCTATTTAAGGCATTTCCTAAACAAAACATTGATTATACCACTTAAAAAATTTGTAATATTTTACAGATAAACTACATGTAAAAGGTCAAAAAGGGGGAGGCTCGGGGCCAATGCCATCCTCCCCAAATCCGCCCCTGGTTGAAATGTTCCCCGGTAGCAAACATTTTGTGTTTCGTAGTCAGGGACCTTGAATTTTCGTGAAATGATAATTGTACCTAATTGTTTCAATGCCTTGCATACACATCTGCAGCTGTGTTTCATGGTCAGTAATGGGATGTTTTCATTCTTACACGACTTGGGATTCTATCTGCCAATCAAAGACGTGTGGTGTAGATACTTTCACTGCAGGGGTAACATTGACCGACTCTAAATATATTATTTGGTGCCGTTTGGTGAAGGAATGGCAAACGCTATCTGAATGGGTCAAACTTAAGGGTTTAAATACTTATTTACACGTACTTACTTCTTCATTAAATGGTCCCAAAACAAACATCTTGAGTCGGTTGATGTTACTCCCGCAGTCATGGTATCAACATGTTACGGTAACTTAATCCTGAGCGAAGCCTCGACACTAGCTGATAATAACCACGAATCGGAGTTGCAAATGTCAACATAAGGCCATGAAACAAGATGATACAAAAAAACTTTTCGCGAAAATTCAGGGTTACTATGAATTAATATTTTACGTGGAACTACGTGCCAATATCTTTCGTATAAAAAAAGAACTGAATTAAATAGCATACAGGATGGCCACGCATAAGTGTTACAATTGATAGGATGGTAGATGTGCATGTTTGGAACATATTTGATTAACGAACCCATGTCCGGAAATGCATCCTTATACCTGAAAATGGCGCAACAAATGAACAGGGGTAGGTAGGCAACCTGGTGGGACGGCGTCGTCGGATGTGAGTAACGACACATGTGTGCCTTTATTACCATTCAGGTTTATTTAGTTATGTGTATCCTTTACATGTTCTGCTCAAAATATCCTCCGCCTAGCTCTGCAAATGTGTAGCCTTCATGGCGCCTTTGCTACTGCGACAATAGCGAATGTAACACATGCATACTTACGTAAGACACACAACATTTACCACGCGATGTTTTCACTGGCTTGTTGTCGCCTGGTTGCCTAACTACCCCTGCTCATATGTAGCGTCATTCTCGGGTATAAGGTGACGTTTCCGGACATGAGTTCCTTAATCAAATATGTTCCGAACATGCACATCTACCATCCCTATCAATTGTAACACTTATTCTGTGCCATCCTGTATAGTCAATTTTGAAGAATCATTTGTGACTATATAGAAAAAACTTATATATATATATATATATATATATATATATATATATATATATATATATATATATATATATATATATTAAAATACAGTTTAAACTTTGTCACTGCCACACGGAGAGATGTTATAAAGTAATGCTGCAAGTACAATTTTCGGTGTACCGAGCAGCTATTTGGAGTAACAACACATAGTTTCTTTGTTCTTTGTAACAATTGTAATACAAAAAGGGACGTATCTAGGCTTTCCTTCGCCCGGGGCAAGAATTGTTTCGCTCCCGCCCCCTCCTTCCCATCCCCCTTTTCCCATCAGTCCAATCAACACGACAGTAATAAACGTATCTTGCATACTTTTGTTTTGCTCTCGCGTAAATAACAGTATATAATTTTTTAGTAGAAATACTTAAGACCTGTACTTGCTAGCTGCCATTACAAGTGTTTTAAGTGTTCATTCTAATTAAAAATACTGTATTTATAACATAATGTATATAAGGATAATAAAAATAGAAAAATACAAAACTAGTTAAAGTCTAAATATTGGTAGATATTACATTTTTACACACATTTGCATTTCATTGCCAAGAATAAATTTACGGCACCGCGCCCGGGGTAGACTCCCCCCCCCCCCACAGCCCCCCTAGATCCTCCACTATACAAGAGCCTTACGCGTGTTTTCAGGTAAGTATTTTAATGTAATTGAATTGTTTTAAAAGTTGTGGCTACCATACACGCGGGTGTTTAGGACAGTTTGCATACTTGTAAAAGTAGACGGAAGATTCCATGCAACTTGCCTTGCACAGCAGTGTTAGAGCCAGTGCTTTTTGGTTAAAATAAAGTTTAGAGATGATGGTTCATCGCGGGAAAACTTGACTGTCTGCTGGGTTTCAACACACTCAGCTTACCAGAAGACAACTGGCTTTAGCTTGTACGTGGAGCTGTTGCCCTATTTGACTGAGCCAATAAGAATCCCAATATCGTAATATTTGAAGCCTGTTATTGGTCTGCAGCACGGTCGTAGAAGTACAGGTCTGGACACTCGCCATCTACCAGTGTATTTTCCTTGACCCCCTTGTTGTTTGGCTGTAGTTCGTCAAGTTACCGAGAATGTTGTACTTTTTGGTGCTGTTTTCCGGGTGGTCGGACGCAAACGTCTTCCATTTTTTTTTTTTCATTGTTAAATTTATAAAGTAAATAAAGATTGCTGGAGCCTTTTCTTAAAATTGTGAGCGAAGAAAGTATTTCATAAATTGATAAAAAATACGTTTTGATAAATTGTTTATCTTAGCGGAAAGGAAGTGGGCGGAGTTTAGTCCGACCGCCGTAACATCAGCGCCAATAAAACACAATATTCTCGGTAACT
>PNEQ01079919.1:0-19583 GCA_003012365.1 Medauroidea extradentata | reverse complement strand
GCAGCCAAACAACAAGGGGGTCAAATATCCAGGCGAGTGTTCAGACCTGTTCTTCTACGACCGTGATCTGCAGACAGCTAAGTTGTGTCAGAAGTATATCACCGAATCATATACGTTGCAAGAAACCACAGTGTTTTCAAGGGTATGATGGCACAAAACATTTTCGCGATATGCCATCATCTCTAATAATGATACAACAATTTGTTTCAATGTCTTACGTCCACACATGCAGCTGTGCTTCACGGTTATTGGCAGACTGTGTCAGTGCAGAGGTGTGGCTAATTTGACTGTGCCAACCAGAACAAGTTCACTGCGATACAAGTTTACGATATTCGGGAAGAATCTCGCGACGCTGAAGGCCCGGTCACACTGTCAATTTTTTCCTTCCAATGGCTTCAAATAAAGTTGGTCAAATAACGTTAGCTGGTAGTGACGTCATAAAAACGTCACTGTCGCGGCCATATTTGTTGGAGGAAGTTTGATGACTTTCATTTTCATCCAATATTTGCAAATTGAACGGATTCAAAAATTTATTGTATGTTGGACGGCTTAGCCAATTACAGTCACACCCTTTGTAAAATGATAAATAATAACCTTCATTCGTGCACCTTGTCGAGCTGGATCGAAAATATTACTGTAGTTGCAGGTAAAGACAAAGCAATCCAATGTAATTTAAATTAATCGACAAGTTTGTAATTTATCTTAAAAATGTCACACTAATATTCTAAATGTAGGCCTACTAGGTCCGTGCATTTCTGATTAAAATACACAAACCTACAAATTAAAAGCAGAAAATATTACTGTTCGAAATATTGCAGAAAAATTACACTTGTTATTTCGTGAAGTTTTCCTGCTAATCAAGTTATTTTGCATTTTTACGTACTGAACGCTCTTACATTGAAACAATGTGTTCCGAACTTTTACATTCATTCTAAAACATAACCAAACATAAAAGTTACGAGCTCCAAACAAAATTTGACAATAATCGGCCAACTTCATTTGACGGAAAAATTTGACGACTAAGTTTGGTCAAATATTCGTCTTGCAACTTTATCGTAAAATATAGTTGGAGACAAAAATTTGACAGAGTGACAGGGCTTTGAGAGTGAAAAGCCTCAAACCACCGAAAGTGAAGTAGTGCTGCAAATGTGCTCATATTGCACTGAAACAAACTATTGCAACATACTTTTCACCAATGATAACCGGCTCGAAGCATTGTTCTTCGGACGTACTTCGAACACATTAAAATTTAATCAAAATATTGCGATCAGTAAGGTAAGTTCGTTTTGCGTGTCTTCATAGACGGTTCACTGGAATCATAATTGTGTAGGAGATTAATCCTACCAAATTATTTTGTGCCTAGGAATACTTTCGCAAAAAAAAACTAATTTCCTACACACATTACAACGCATTTAAAACGCACGGTGGACGGCACACTTTACGTCTCGCTCTTTTGTTTTCCAGTGGTTTCAAAAAAAAATTTTAACGCAAATTAATACATACATAAAAAAGCATTCCTACAGTTTTAACACTTATATATCATCGTTTGTATCTTAATTTTTCTGTTGCAATACACCAAATGGATTTTTAGATGTTTGCCCCAGAAATATCACATATATTGTTGTCAAAATAAGCCAAAATGAAGCAAAATAATTTTGTGCTAGCAAACGGTACATTATTTAAAAAAAAAACGCTCTGGAAAAAATGTGTACCGTATGAATGTACATAGGTTCAAATTTTTTCAAAGCATTTGGTTAAAAAATATCCGCGTTATTTGCAATATTGTTTGAAATAAATGAAAGATCATGACAGTAAGGCCATGACAGTTCCTACTTTCTAAGCGATGTTATATTTTTCGCCTAAACAAGAGAAGATATCACAAATCTATCTGGCAGTTTGGTTTAAAATCGTCTTCTCCCTGTTGCCTGATTTTTTTTCAAGACAGTAAATACTAACATTTTAGCTAATTACTAACGAAATTCTGGTTAATTGACTTTTTAGTAGAAAGTAAACAATTTCTTGCCTTCAAATATTTTTATATCCACTTTCTTTTAAGTTTAAAAAATAATTCTCGCAAAAAACGGTAGAAACTAATGAACATGGCGTTAAGGCAAAAACCATTTGCAAGAGTTCGTGTAAAACTAACAGAAACAAAACGCCGACAGTTAATAAGCTGTACCCATCTCTCAGGGGTGAGTAGCCTACGTAACTTTCGTACTGTAATTTTACGTGTTAAATTCAGTGTACAAAATTAATCTAATATTAGCTGGCGTTGGTAAAAAATCTTGAAAGGTCAACGAACCTGCGAGATGACAATTTTTTTTGTAAAGGCACTGGGCTAGAGATTTTTTTTTGGCGGGTCATATAGGATCTTTTTGGATGTGAGATGAGTGTGTGAGGGTATACGGGTATCGAGGACCGCGGTGGGAAGGTTATGTTGTTTTTGTCAGCGTCGACAAAGGGGCTTGGCCGCGAGGCAACCAGGCGCGTGATTGGTCGGGCCGTGCATGGGCGAGAGCGCGTGCGGTGACATTCTCTCGGTCATAGTGCCTCAGCAGGGCGACCGGCTGGAAGCTGCGAGACAAAGTGACGCAGCGTCAAAAAGGACCTGTTCTGTCAGGTGGCACGACCTTGACCTTCAAGCATCATGCTCGGAACTAAGGTGGGGCGCGAATAATTCGCGGGTTCACTGACCTTGAGACTAGCCTCCAGCCTCCAATAATATCTGTTCTCTCTCAGTCAAACGGCAGCTACTCATTGGCTGCTTGTTGACAAAGTGATTGGACCAAGGCCGTAGACAGGGGGGTTTCCGGGTTCAACCCCCCTCCCCCAAATAAGGACAAAAAATTAAACCATACAATTTAGAATTTTTCTATAAATTTCGTATGTATGTATCACATTTCTTCTAGAATAATAATAGTAAACGAGTAAACCTGTTAGGGATTATTCAGAGCAACCATTAGTAATTTTCTTCATTCAAACATTTTTCACCTGAAAAAAAAAACTTAATATTAATACCACTAATATATTCAATTTTCCGATACTAAAACTGCTTAAATAACACCATTTTGTACCTTAAAACACAAATTTTTGCGGGGGAGGAACCCTGACTTTGACTGTAAGAATCTGTGTTCCCGTATAAACTTTTCCATTTGAAAGTCCCCCCTCCCCCAAACACAAATCCTGGCTACGCCACTGGATTGGACCTACATTCAGCTGTTTCTTTATTATCGACTCAGCAAGTTTCAGATAAAGCAAAGGACAATTGGCAGGTCCATGAACATTTCGTGAAGAGAATTTTGTCCCAGTTTGTTTCAGTGATTCACGTGCACATCTGCAGACATGCTTCATGGTTATTGGCAGCGTGTCTGTGTGAAGAGCCGCATCTCATTCGACTGCGCAAATCACAACAGGCTAACAGCAACTCCAAGACATCTGGGAGTTAAATCATCCAATCATTGACCATGAACCAGAACTGCAGATGTACACGCAAGGCACTAAAATAAACTGAGGCAAATTATTTTTTTGCGAAAATTTTGTGTCCCTACCAATTGGACGAAATTATTCAAAAATGAACCAACCCAAAAACTCCTTTATTTTGAAACACCCGTAACTAGAGACCGGAAAAATTCGCTGTTTCACTGTCCTATTGGCTAGCCTGCAAGAATATATGTGAACTGAAGCATAAAGCAGCCACAGAACACGTAGTCATACAGAAGTGAAACAGTCGGCAGGATGACGAACTCAGTGACACACGCCAGCAACATGGCTTCGCTGGTCAGCAACATACCGGAAACCCTACCGCCAATCAGCGTAAGTTGGCTGCCCTACTAGTCGGCAGCCAGGCCAACAGGAAACCTGTAGTAACATGCAGCAACTAAACATACACGGGGCTGGTATCAACAACCTCAGACAGCCAATAATCGGTGAAGTTCACCTGTATCAAACGAGCCGTTACGTCATTTCACATCTGAGTTACTTATTAGTAGGGACGGGAATTTTCGCGAAAAGATTTTGCCCCACTTTGTTTCAGTATCCTACATGCACACCTGCAGCTTAACTTCATGATTATTTGCAGAGTGTTTTCGTGCAGAGTTGTTATTCATTCGACTGTGCCAATCAGTACACGGATAACTGCCACACAACACGTATGTGATTTGCGGGTTTAACCTCTACACGTTGTATGTTACGGCATCCAATCACTGACCACAAAGCCGAGATACAGGTGCGCACGTAAGGCACTGAAACAAAGTGCTGCAATAATCTTTCACGAAATTTCCTTCCTATCTGTACTATTAAGTCTGTCCCGCAGCTGCTCATTAGCTGCTCGCTGTCACAGTGAAACGGGTATGCGTTTAAGTTGCATTTTTGTTAATGGGTCAGCGACTTCCAGAAGATGTCAAATACGTCAAGGGTCAGTTGCAAAAGTGACACAAACGTACAGTTGCTGTAATTCTAGCTTGAGACTGAAATAAAACGCGAATTTTCTCGTTTCCTACCCATAAAAAGTAGAAGTGAAGGGAAGAGATTTTGGTCAACGCTCAACATCGAGGTCTTCAGCGCTGGTGAGAATGGAGCACTGCCGGAATGAATAGGCAGGAGAAACGGGAGATCCCCGAGAAAACCCGCCAACCAGCGGCATCGTCCGGCACGATTCCCACACGCGAAAATCCGGGAACCGATCCCGCCGGGATTCGAACCCGGATCGCCTAGGTGGGAGGCGTCCACCACGGCCCCAACAAGCAGAAGGAGAAGATCTAAACTGTGTCACAGAAAAGGAACACGCATTATATCATAACATTTGAATAATAACAAGAGCCCAGTAAAATAGTTTACACAAGGTTTAGATACACACAGTAGACTTTGACCTTGAATTTCCCAGTTACAGTGAACTCTAGGTTGGTTTCTTTACGCATAACTTCGTTTGTGAAAGTGACACTATTGTCCCTACTGACCAGAAGCATCTCCATGACAAACCACGATATTGTAGGCCAATGAGAGACATCGAACGAGACTACAGCCTTTTGGAGTCAAGTCTTCTGGCAGAAAATAACTCGAATTTTGCACGTCTCTGCTGTAGGGTAGCTTGCAAGAATATATGTGTACTTACCAGACAGCTAATTGATAACAGACTAGCATAGCAATACAACAAGACTCAATTATATATTTAGAATTCTTGCTTATACACATATGTGTGTCTATATGTCTATATATATATATATATATATATATATATATATATATATATATATATATATATATATATATATATATATATATGTGTGTGTGTGTGTGTGTGTGTGTGTGTGTGTTTCTATTTTTTGTACTTTGTCATTCAACACAGGTTTGGTCAACAAAACATGAGCAATGGCGTATGTCCACAAACTAATACATTTTAACTGTAAACTCCCATTGCAACAAACATTTTAAAATTTCATCACATGATTGGGCGTTTATTTAGACTCATTTATATTACTGCACCAGAGCTCCCTAAGTGGTGTCATATGTCAAGGCACCAATCAAGATGATGGCACGAACTCGTTTACTTAAAATTATAACTTGTGTCGAAAATAAAACATACATTTTTTTGGCGTCTACCTATCGTCAGAAGGTGTGTGGCACAGCACTCGACCGTGAGCAGAGATTTTTTTATAACAGTAAACAAAATACCTTAATGTATGCCCAATCAAACTTAAAACTATTAGGACCTATACTTTACAGAAACAAGATTCTTTAGAGAATACCGGAATACCAATTTGCTCTGTGACATTACTAGAGGCACGAGTATTTCGTGCATTCATCTGACGACAGCCTAGACTTCTCAGTTCTATACGTGTACCGGCTGAAGCGGAATATCCATTGGCTTGTAACAGTACAAACGTGTAGCACGTGATATCCCCACGACTTGTTTCCTTATTCATAACTGGCTTGCAGTCGTCAAATGTGTGATAAAACCGCTTTCGTCTAATCACAGGAGGAGGAGTGAAGTATGCGTTGTTGACGTTCAACCTGACCTAGAATCAATACGCCTCTTACATTACTATTTGCTTCAAACGTCTTGACAGTCAACGACCGCGGTCATTGCATTCCGCACGGCCTGGTTCTCTTGCTCGGCACGGCCCGGAACTTGTCGAAAATATTCGAAGCGTACGGAGATATTTTGTCCAGTAAAAAAAATACTGAGTTACACGGGAATATATATATATATATTCGTCGTATTAATAATTATAGAATTTTCTGGCGCAGACGGCTCCCTTTTAAGTGTCAATATTTATTACAGCACCGATAAAGCGGAAAGAAAAGATCTTGGAAAGTTGCAGACAAATTATTTATTTATTTATTTTATTTAATGTTTTTATTTGTGGCGAAGTTAAGGCTTTCGCCTTCTCTTACACTTAACCATGTTTTACAAAATTAAAATCATACATGTGTGACAAACAAAAATAAAACCATAACTTCAAGAAACACTTATATACAAAATTAATACAGCAAAAATGATTCACTAATTTAGCCATATGCACTAAAATTTTAAACTGACTATACATATGTAAATTAACAAGTTATCTGGCGTTACTTGATGTCATCTGTGTTTTGAGAAGTCTCTTCCTGCTCTGCTTACACATTCTCAGAATCGACGACTTACACGAACCTGCATACAAAGGTGCTATCTGAATGCACCGTATTGTAAAGCTTATATATATATATTTTTTTTTTCAGAATAAGTATTTTCGACGTCACATGCACAGCTGGTAACCCCTATTTTCCCTCCTACACTCCTCCCCCGGCTCCTTTCACTTCACCATCGCGAGCGAACCTATGAACCAAAAATGCTGGGAAGTCTTTGGCTAGTGATAACGATTGATGTCTCTTTATGTTCTTTCTTAGTTTAATTTTTTTGCTGTGTTAAGAATAATAAACATGTTTTCTCTTCTTGTTCGTGTCCTTTCTGTCTTGGGTTTTGTATTGTCACTACGGCGCCAGGAAAGCGTTTCCAACTATGCATTGATATGTGACTTCCCATCGTCTGGATGTACTCTATCTCTCCTGACAGTTTGTAACCGCTGTACTGATACATCCTGTATAGGTAGACGGCAAGTGTCAACGTTCGGCGCGTTTGAATCACATCGATCGAGCATTGGGCGAAGTATTTATAACCGCTCCAGTCCTGCCAATTTTGCGTCTCTCCCTGTTAGACTTTTCTTTATTTTTTTTAACAGCACACAGGTAAAGTAAGATTGCAACTGTTCCTGACCTATGATAACTGCACGGTCCATCTGAGTGTATAGTAAACTATTTCGAATGCTGTGGGAAAAAATCCTTTGGCAACCTGGATACTCTTCGAAACACCTCAGGTTAAATATTACCGGTTTAAAACACAATTTTGATTTTAAAATTGCAAAATAAAAATACATACTTCCAAAAACTATTTTAAAACTGGTATACACGATCAAATGCATCATCTGAGTCGACATTTGTCACTGAGAACGAAATTTGCCGAGTCGCTACAATAAAAAAATTAATTCGCAATGGCGAGTGTCCATAACAAACCTTCGTATTTGCAGTACGTATAAAACAATGAACTTGGTACTTATTTGACACCTCCTGAAGGACGCTATGCAGACCAAATCACAGAATATTTAGGTATACAGAAGTGGAATGGCCTATAGGATAGTGAACTCAGTCAAACACGCAGTAAATTGGCTTCGCTGGCCAGCAACATGGCGGACATGCATATCGCCAATCAGCATAAGGCTGCTACCCTGCTAGACGGCAACCAGGCCAACAGGAAACCTGCAGTAACGTGCAGGAGCCAAACATACACGGGGCTGGTATCAACAACCTCGGGCAGCCAATAAGCGGTGAAGATCGCCCTATCAAATAAACCGACACATAATTTCACGTCTGTATTATTATTCAATCTGTATCTAAACCATGTGGGATTACTGTATCAGCAAGAAACCAATCATCAGTTGCGATCACGGTCGTAGAAGAACAGGTCTGGACACTCGCCTGGATATTTGACCCCCTTGTTGTTTGGCTGCAGTTCACCAAGTTACCGAGAATATTGTATTTTACTGGCGCTGATGTTAGGGCGGTCGGACTCAAACTCCGCCCACTTCCGTTCCACTAAGATAGACAAATTATAAAACGTAATTTTTTCATCAATTTACGAAACACTTCCTTCGCTCACAATTTTAAGAAAAGGCTCCATCAATCTTTATTTATTTTATAAACTTAACAATGGAAAAAAGTGGGTGGCGTTTGAGTCCGACCGCCCTAACTGAAGCGCCAATAAAACACAATATTCTCGGTAACTTGACGAACTACAGCCAAACAACAAAGGGGTCAAATATCCAGGCGAGTGTCCAGACCTGTTCTTCTACGGCCGTGGGTTGCGGTTAACTTGAGTACACAAATGTTCTAGGAGGTTAGCGCACAGGTCAGTGAAATAGCGATTTTATCGGTCTCAATTATAAGGACTAGTTAAACGAACATTTAAATTTCATACGAAATTGCCGGCTGGGATATTTCCACGAAAACATAACAACGATGCCAACAGACTAAAGTTTTAACAATCGTTATAGCCGCGATTTTATGGCGAAAATAATTGTGCAACAATTGGTTTTAATACGTTATGTGCACACCTGCAGCTCTAGTACATTGTCTGTGATTGGATGATTTTACTCTCACTTGCCTTGGCAGATCACAGACGTAAGGAGTCACAATAATCTTATTCTGATTGGTGCAGTCAAAGGAGAGACTTGTCTGAACAAAGACACGCTGCCAATAACCATGAAGCACAGCTACCGATGTACAAGAGAGACACTGAAACGAAGTGTGGCAAAACTATTTTTGCGACATCTTGGCTCTAAAAATCACGCAGTAATATCGTACAATTTTATCTCCGCCATAAAAAATGTGGCTGGCCCACAGCCTGAGACATCCAGAAATTTCTTCTGCTGTATGTGACTTCATTGTGTAGAGGTTATAAGTACGACCACGTATTTGAAAATTATTTGTAGGCCAGCTTTATCGTCCTGCTCCACCCTCGTGTTTAGAGAAGCAGTGCGCAGGCGGGTGACAATGGCCTGGAAGTCAGGGCTGACACCTTCCGCTGAAGAAATACCACTAAATTCACACTTTATCTCCCTTTTTAAGACGCCTGAACTGTTACCAACAATGAATGGAATACCCAGGGTGATAAGTGCGAAGAATGGCGCTGTTTCTCTTTTGCGTTGATTGCATAGCAATAGAAGGGGGGGAGGATGAGGAGGAGCAGGGAGAGAAGAAAGAAAAAGAAGATGTAGTAAATGCTCCGTTTACGAATCATAAGTTATTTTTTGTTTTCTGATTAACATTGCCTTATATCAGAGCTTTAACGTTCAACAGACTTCGGATTTAGTCACTAATTTTCGTGTACATATAAGTTACCTGATAACTCTGAGACGGCGAGCATTTTATTTATGATTAAAACATTATATCTGAAATAATTAAGTAAAAAAATACGACCAATGTTACGGTTTTATGAGTTTATATATAAAATAAAGTGTCCCACTCACTCACTCATCACCGCACAGTCCAAACATTTGGATTGCCTAGTAGTAAGGCAACCAGCGCAGCGTGGATACCGACAGGGTTGCATACATTCTTCAACGCATCTGTGAAAAGTTGCTGATACGTAGCTAGAGACAGGAAATTTTCGCGAGAATATTTTTGCCCTGCTTTGTTTCAGTGTCTTACGTGAGCACCTGCAGCTGTGCTTCGTGGGTTAGTGATTGGATGCTGACCATGATCTTTCATTTGTTTCAAACAACTGCAAATAACTCGAATATTTTATAACCCAATGTTTTGAAAAAAAAATTTGAGACTGTGTACAGTCATACGATTCACAATGTTGCCTGAGCGTTTTTTTTAATTAATGTACCGTTTGGTAGCAAAAAATTATTTTGTTTCGTTTTGGCTTATTTTGACAGCAAAATATGTGAGATTTCAGGGTCAAAAATCTTAAAATCCGTTTGGTGTATTGCAACAGAAAAATTCAGGTACAAACGACGATATATTAGTGTTAAAATTGTAAGAATGAATTTTTGATATATGTATTAATTTGCGTTAAAAAATATATTTTGGAAACCACTGCAAAACTAAAGAGCGAGGCCTTAACTGCCAGTGTTTGGGGGTTATATACCTGCAGATCACATATGCGTGTTGTCGGAGTTAATATTGCCCTGATTGGTATAGTCAAATGAAAGACGACGCTGCACAAACATACACAGCCAATAAACTTGAATCACAGCTACAGATGTGCACCTGAAGCATTAAAACAAAGAAGTGCAAAAATCTTTTCGCGAAATCTGCCTTTCCCTAGTGATAGCTTATGAAAAATTAAGTCGAAGTATAAAATTTATTTGTTGTGATACCGACTCTCCACAACCATCATGGGGAGACTTGGAGCTGTTCATTAAATGCTGCTTATAATGTCAGGAGCTTCTTTAGCTGCAACGGATGGAATATAAAATAATGTGGATGGCTGATGTTGCTGTGACTGGCCTCACGTTTGGTACCGACTTGATGTAACCAGGTTGAGAAGGTCTGTGTTGGGTAATAAAGTGGTCGTATTTTATACTGCGTGAAGTGTTTACGACGCCTAATCGCGCACCACAAACACCATCTGCTCATTTTTATGCGGCGCTTTAGAGAGCCGGCCAAATATTACCGCTGTTTTGTGACGTTTAAAAAAAACACCCTTTGAAGCATTTTATATTGGACCACATTCGAGGATTAAGGTGAGCTAGCAAGCTGTCTACAAAGCGAAAATTAATTGTGTAGTACATACTGTAAAACGTTGTAACTTAGGACATTTAATAATTTTTTCTCCTGCAAATTGTAGTCTTGAGTAGAATAGTTTACTTGAAATAAATTACGAACAATGAATATCCACTTCCACCTGACACATTTCGGCATCAGTCACCTTTCTGGATTATTTTATTCTTCGCTTTTATGAAATTCCGAGAAGAAATGTGTGAAATTTGCTATTACAGTGTAGAGTAAATTCTGTTTGTCTTGCGCTGTGCAGTACAAGTGTGGTGGATGAACTTTTGACGTATAATTAGACGGCAATCAGTACAACAAATTAAGAATACAAAAACTGTATTCATTACGGCCCAAATATGTGTAAAAATTCCAACTGTGATGTTTGTATTGTAGGGGAAGATAAACATAATTCACTCTATAGGCTAATAACAAATGTCACATTGACATTGACATAATTGAAAAAAAAAAATTAAATACTCAAATAATGCAACTGACATAGAGCCTTAAAAATTATCCCAAGTTACCACATTTGTACCAAGGTACGCCGTATTACAGTAACTCATGACAATGCTCGTTTTTATATTTCTACATTGTTGCCTTTCGATATTGCCCTTTATGGAAATGTAGAAAATGATGATCGTGGTTTTTCAAATAGTAAAACTGTTATTTTTACTATGGAGAATAGAAATTTGCCACCTAAACATGTATTGCTTCGCTACGCTTGTATACGTTAGTGCAGTCGGAATCAAGATTCCGAAGGTTCAGAAATTCTCCACCAGATGTCAGCCACTTCACTTTGCATCTCCCGTACTCAAACTGTGTCGTCGGGCAGGCAGTACCTAGTAATATCTACTCTCGACATTGTACTAACTACCTGTACGTACATTCTTGAACATTCGATAGATATTGCCATCGTGTTAAGACCTCTTCCGCCTAACCCTGGTAATGGCTGTGAATACTGCACCACTAACGCACCGTCATTTCAATTTGTTGATGATGATTTTGCTAATGGTGATGATGTTCATGATGATGATAATAATAATATTTGATTATAAATTCTGTGATAAAGTTAATGCTATGCTTTCCTGTCTTTATTGATTTTGCAATAATTATTTTTTTTAAAGCATAAATGACAGCATATATCACAAATATGTTTGGAAGTTATAATTAAAATAATTTTTGCATTGCTAGCTATTTTTTCCATGAAGAGATATTTTATGATTCTGACCAATAATTCAATTTAAAAAATGTCGTTCATTACATAAACTAAGACCGTAAATAATATTTAATGGCTCGAAAAAAGAATGGCGCCATTGTGAAAAACCACTTTGAATAAAACTGACAAAAATAATTTTGATACCTGCCCTCGTTTAGGTAGGGAAAATTATTGTCTCAAAAACAGTAGAAACACGATAGGGTGAACTTGACATCGAATTGTTTTAAACCTAAGAACTTCAAAAACAAATGTTTTATAATTACCGTCGCACAAACATGATACCAATACAGAAATATAATTTTTACTCTTCAAAAATACGCTTTTCAGGGAGAAGGGAATAAAATTAACTTTTACACAACATAACCTACATTTCCCGACTAAACCACTGCTGTGCAGTTTAATAATTCTAGGTTCTAGGTCAGGTTGAATGTCAATAATGTATACTTCACTGCTCCTTCTGTGATTAGACGACACCTGATTCAACACATATTTGACGACTGCAAGCCAGTGATAAATAAGTTAATACGCGAAATACTCGTGCCTCTATAGATTTCATATACACTAAACGGTTTCATAATATTGTAGTGCTTTATTAGTTCGTATGTACAGTACATAATGCAAGGTGAGGATATTAGCCAAGTCCAAATTATAATATCTTCTAAAAGGATGAATAATAAAACACTAAGCACGAAATGTGACGTGGCCTCCTCTTAAACACACTTCCAGGCCTTCCGCCGACGAGAATGCACACCAGCTGGACGCAATTGCGCGTAGAGGCGATCAGTAAATTCGTAAGTTAGCTGAAATAGACCTTACCGCCCGCGCGTTCGCACATTCCTATCGCGAAATACAGTCGGAGGCAGGCGGAAATCTTTAAGGGCGTTATGCGTAAATCATTATTTTATATTTCTGAGAAATAGTGTTAGTTTTGTATACGATACTTGTGAGTACATTTTCCTCTTACGGAATAATTTTAACTCGCACAGTTTTCTCATAGCGGTGCGTCAAAGCCAAAATTGGCATATTCTGCTGCCAAGCAAATAGTTAAAACCAGTTGACTTACGTAAGTGAAATAATTCGCAGAGAAATAACATGCCACGGGCTACGTAATAAAACATTTTTAAAAAATCCCCTGAACTATTTTTGTATTTTTAAAAAATGCTGAACTTGAAACATTTTTCGCTATAATTTGCGATTTTTTAAAAAATTCAAATTTTACGTTATGGTATTTTAAATACCATATTGCATAGCTGATGGGATGCAATATCACAGTGCAATTATTTTGTTTAAGTAGGTCAGTTGGTTTCAACTATTTGCATGGCAGCGTAACAAGCCAATTTTGACTTATGAGGAAACTATGAAACTAAAATTGTTTTGTAAGAGGAAACTGTACTTAACAAGTATCGTCTGCAAAACTAACATTATTTCATATCAATATAAAATTATGGTTTTATCGCGCCTGAACACCCTTAACGGCGATCAAGTGGCAAGAATTCATAATTTTGTGTTTGTAAGACGTAGTGTTGTTTTTGTATACATTTCTTGTCACTAAATCTTCCATTAGTGAAACATTTTCAGCTCTTACATACTTATTTCCCATAGAGGGATGACAAAGTCAAAATTTGAAGTTACGGTAACATACAAATAAAAAAACCAACTGGCTCACTGTGATGTAATTAACGGTCATATTATTAGTTTCCATCCGCTAATTGCCAAAGATTAAAAAAATACAAGATCACTTTATATTTTTTAACATAGCACTAAATGAAGAAAGTTACCATCATTTTCAGATTTTTTAAATACAAAGGAATTTCGTATACTGTGTTTTAAATCTTTTAGCATATGGCTCACGATATTTCATTTCAAAGTTGTTTCATTGGAGTAATTGAGTTGGTTTTTGTTACTTGTACGTTCCCATAACTTGGAAATTTTGAATTTTACATGCCTCTTTGTGATATAAAAAAAATGTTAACAAGTAGAATACGTAGCCACAAGTAATATCTGCAAAACTAACACTATGTCGCACAAATATAAAATTATGAATTTTTGCCAACTTAACGCCCTTAAGCCAACAATCAAATAAAAACAATGAGACAAGACAGCGATAACAGTAATGAACTACCTCCATTTTCCTGGTGACTTAATTTCCTCGCTCATCATCACCGTTGTGTGTTCACTGAGCCAATACAGTTGATCATACAACAGTTACCAGCCATGAACACTCGCAGTACCCACTGCTTCAGTTCCGCCAACTGACGAGATGTTCGCGCTAACATCACCGAGTTGCGACCTACAGTGACACCACTTGTACAAACATCTGTGCCACGTAACATGGAAGTGTTTAAACACAGGGTACGTATGGTGTCAGGTCTTTACTTCTTTCTGTTCATCTCAAAATTAGTCTTTCTTTTGTTCAAGAATGAGTACATACGTTATTAATTAATTCCGAGGGAAGATGAAACGCTTAAGGAATTTTAAAGCCATAATGTTTGAAGGAATGTGCGAAAAAATTATTACGATAATGAGTCAATAATGAGCTACATGTTTCTTTAAAAAAAAAGTGTAATTAATAACCAAACGAACATAACAGTCCTGTATGACTGATCGCATCTCCTCCCCCCCCCCTTACGAATTTTTATTACATTATCCGTATACGTGTTATATATATATATATATATATATATGTCGTGCGAGATAAAGTGAGCACTAAAAATTTAACCTGAAAAATAAAAATATCACTAGCCGCTACTGGGTATCATTCAACGTTAACTATAGTCTCATTGTTTGTATGGTTGGCAGCGAAATTGCGCAATACATTTCCATGTGTTTTCCTACTTAAATACAAAAATGCTGAAACAAAATCAACCGAAATCTACACAATTGTATTTCATATAATTAATCTTTTTTTTATCAAGCTATATAGTTACATACCGACTGCACAATTTATCTTACACGCGCAAACATTAAGTGACGTGTCCAGAGAGGTTAGGAATTTCCCTCAGTCAGCCGTTACGCACGGAAAGATACGTATTGGTTGAAAATAGAACTTTGGCAGGGCTTTTAGGTGCTCATTTTATCCCGAACCTCCAACCTCTCTCTCTCTCTCTCTCTCTCTCTCTCTCTCTCTCTCTCTCTCTCTATATATATATATATATATATATATATATATATATATACAGGCTGACAAGAAAAAAAATACTCATAATAATCACACCACGCGAATCCTGGACTATATTGAAGGCGAAAATGTTTGTGGCAAAATGTTGAACGATGACGTTTTATTTCCACAATGTGGCAACATAGCACTGCAGTTAGTCCCCTCTTGCGCTCCACATATATCTTACTTATCTTAATACTACTGTTCTAACCTGCATATTACGGGTCCAGGTTAAAATCCCGAGCAGTCCAAACATGATTATATGTTTACTTGTAGTAACATAACTTACATGAAATAATATCTGGACTATCTCCGTGCAGTGTTGCCACACTGCGCAAGTTGAACAGTCGAACAACATTTTGCCACTTCACTACAATGTGCAAAGAGGTAACTAAGCAGATCTGTCGTAGTAGTTCACAGAACTTGAAAACTAATCACAAGTCCTTGACGTACGCTTGATTTAGAAGCGTAGCTAGTGGAGGCCACATACGTCGTTATCACAGTTGTTTCACCCCTCACCCCATCCTGCCGTCCCTCGGCGTTGCCATGGAGACCAGGGGTGACCAACCCTGCTGACCTGCTTCTTGACGCGTACAGCTGATGTACTGCAGGCTCAGATAACGCTCGTTACAAACAACTACATCACAATTCCAACAATTATACTTCTCTCATAGACAATATAGACAATTCATTTCTTTAAAATGTAGTATCAAGTGTGTGTTGTAGATAAATAAACGCTGAAAACATCAATTGATTTCTACGCTTTTTTCGAAGCCAATATGGATAAAATACTCAATGACAGTCCTAGATAATAGTATTTGCTAACTTTATGAGTAAATATTTATCTAGAATTACTAATTCGTTACGCGTGATCTCTTGCGCCGCAGTTAAATATACTAGGTTTCGGCGTCAGAGATTGTGCCTCAGAAGTTCGTAACAGAGGATACAATTTTGTTTAAAACGTTGGCTAAAACTATTGTCTAGGATTGCTATTGTTTAACTTTCGCAAATTGGCTTTAAGAAACCTACACTTGTAGATTAGTGCTTTTAGCGTTGAATTATGTACCACGCCCTCTTAAATACGTGATGGTTACGGAATTGGGATGCAGCATTGTTTGACAGTTAAGTTATTGCTCTAATGTTGGTAGTTACTTACACGGAGAGTAATAAAATGTACAGTCTGTGTGTCTGTACAGTCTGAAACAACAGCGTAACACGTACACCGCGCGAATCCTGGGCTAAACTGGTAAGAGACGAAATTGTTCGTGACAAAATGTTCTATGATGACATTTACTATACACAATGTGGCAACACCTAAAAGCCCGTGTCACCTATTCTAATGACTTTTTTTTTAGTTCCTTCCTAATTTAAAATTTGGCCAGATTTAATCGAAAGTATTTAAATAGGGACGTAGCTAATTACTTTACGTTTCATTACACACACTGCATTCGGAAAAAAAAAAGTGTAACTATGAAATAAATATGCTAATTTAAATTTTAAGATAACTATTGCCTCCAACCAAATAATAAACAGTAAATAACTCCCAGTACCGATTTCGCCGTATAACACGCACCCAATTGTAAAGTGTAATGTTTCTATAAGGAAACATGATGGGTTCATTTACTAAACGAAAATGATTATTGTTAACAGAAGAAGTTAAGAAGCCTCTTAAGTAAGTTCCCTCTAACGCTACATATATATCTTTCTTATCTTATTTATCTTACTACTATAGTTCTGACCTGTATATTACGGGCCCAGGTTAAAATGCCAAGCAGTCCAAACAGTGGCGGAGGAAGGTAGGGCTATTCTTGTGAAAAAGGGGGACCGGATGGTCGACAGAAATATATTTACGAGCTTTTTTTTCCTATAACTTCTTATTTCAGTGTGCAAATTGGTTCTATTTATGTGATTTGCGAGTTTAAATATTGAATATACAGCTGGCAGAAACTGTAATATTTTCAATTATTAAAACTTAGGGTGGGTACAGATGCCTATACTGTCCCTCCCCTCTATTCCCCTGCCACCATCACCGCCCTCAACTCCGCCACCACTGCGGCCAAACATAATTCTAAATTTACTCGCCGTAACATACATAAAAGGTGCTTACGGAAACATACTGGGTCGGTAGTGTTGGTCACGTGACTAGATCTGCTCAGTCGTTGGATGCTTAACGAGCGGGCGTAAATCTGAAGAGTAGTTACTTGGCGGCCTTAAAAAAAAAAACATATATATATATATATATATATATATATATATATATATATATATATATATATATATATATATATATATATATATATATATAGCAAAATCTGCAGAATCGGTAATTTCAGTCACCGATCTGGCAAACCTATGTTATTAGACCAGGTTAAAACAGTGCAGAATATCCTTCTGCGCTCGTATAACATACGTATGTAGTATTAAAATTGCGTACTAGTAATAATGAATTATTGTATACCTAAATTACGTACTCTGGCGACATTTATATTTAATAAACTGCTCCAGACTTCATGTTCTACAAAAATACTACGATCCAACATCGTATTTTCCTTGAACATGCATTCAACCCGCATTACAACATATTTTTTTGTATTATGTACGCATGCGGGAATCACTTGACTTTTTACGCGCGCTTTCCTTTGTATCATCTGCTGTATGCTATCTACCCTGCTACCGAGCAGGGTAGATCTAAGTGGATAGGGCGGCGGGATCGAGTTGAACATTTTCAGATCTTGAGGGCCGGTAGATCTTTATCGCATGACGCTTCCGGCCGATTTACTCGCTATCGAGTGGATCCGCAGTAGTTTCCGTAGACGCCTAAAATATTAGCTAGACATGGAGCGCAAGACGTGACAGTATTGTTGCGTGTTGGCCGGGCAGCAGGCACATTACATCATGCTGGATGGTCAGCCCTGTGAATCAACCAGAGATGTCATGGGTTTTCTCATCTATGTCGCAACTCCCGAGAGACGTCATTGTGATTCCCCGATGACGCCAGGGCGAATACGTGACTATCAACAGTCACGAGTGAGGTGGTGTCTATTTTTAGACCTCTGATCATCATATTGCATCACCGTTTGACGTCACTAAAGGGGCCCTATAAAAGCCTCGGTACTGCGCAACATGAGTCAGTCAGGAAGTGATAGTCGGGAAGTGACAGTCGTGGAGAGTCTGTAAGTAATAGTCGGGATGTGACAGTCAGGAAGTCAGTCTAGTAGTGAAGAGTCTAGTATTGCAGAGTCTGGAAGAGAGTCGGGAAGAGTCTAGTATTGTGCGGTCTTGTGGAGTCGTGACGAGTCAGTGAGTCTGGAGTTCGAAGTCTGAATAGGGGCAGCGCCCTTAGGGGCGGCGTTGCCACTGGGGCGGCGATGGACGTCGTTAGAAGTGACGGGCCGAGAGGAGACACTGGCGGCGGCACAGATATGACGTTCCAGCGCCTTGGGGGCAGAATCACGACGGCGCCGAGGCTGATGTAACATCGGCGGAGCTGACGAGGTATAGCGACTCGAGGATGGCAACACGACGGCAGGTGGTCGGTGTCGAGGCTGAGTAACATCAGCGCCCTACAGAAGGGACACACAACACTCAGGTGTTGTGTCGGCGCGACTGAGCTGACGAAGTGTTGTGTATCGAGGATGGCAACACGATCGCGGTGGTTGGTGTCGAGGCTGTGTGACGCCAGCGGGCTGCAGGAAGGACGAACAACACTTGTGGTGTTGTGTTGGAGTGCTGCAGAGGTGGTGAGTTGTGGAGAACAGCACTGACGGTGTTGTGTCGAGGAGGGCAGTAACTGGTTACTTGAGGAGACTGTCTACCTGGTGATTCAAGAGAAGAAGTGCTTCGAGAGTTCGCTATTGGTCCTGCTCGGAGGAGGTGCTAAGCTTGTGCAGAGAGGCTGGTGAGGACATCTTGGTGATGTCAGGAAGACGTCTTGGGGACGTCGGGGTCTACTGCGAGGCTACAGGCACATACCTTCGGAGCAGTACTGGGTGAGACAAGAAGGCTTCTGCTGCGGGTCGACAGGTGAAGAAGGAGGTACGCGACGGGAGTCGAACCGAAGACCTCAAGAGTGAAGACAGCGATGCACTCTGGGTGCTTCACTGTACATGGTGAGCCATCCTCCCTTAGGACTGTTAAGGTTGTACATTGTCATTATTAGAGTAACTGTTGATGGGATATATGACTGAACATTTATTGTGATTTGTAGTCTTTAATTGATTAATTGTAATCATTCTAGTGCTTTAATTGTCCAAGCTAATTAACGTGTCTGTGACACAGGAGTAATTGTGTGCATAACTAATTGTGTTGTGAGAGTTATAGTTGATTACTGTTTTGTGTATTTCGTAGCTTTGTGAGCTATTAAATCCAGTACTTAATTTAACTCGTTTATTTCTAATT
>PNEQ01079905.1:0-49179 GCA_003012365.1 Medauroidea extradentata | reverse complement strand
CAGCTCTGAATCTACAAGTACTTCAACTACCACTGAAGAACCTACAACAACTTCTACCACCTCTGAATCTACAAGTACTTCAACTACCACTGAAGAACCTACAATTCCTAGCAGCTCTGAATCTTCAAGTACTTCAACTACCACTGAAGAACCTACAACAACTTCTACCAGCTCTGAATCTACAAGTACTTCAACTACCACTGAAGAACCTACAACAACTTCTACCAGCTCTGAATCTACAAGTACTTCAACTACCACTGAAGAACCTACAACAACTTCTACCAGCTCTGAATCTACAAGTACTTCAACTACCACTGAAGAACCTACAACAACTTCTACCAGCTCTGAATCTACAAGTACTTCAACTACCACTGAAGAACATACAACAACTTCTACCAGCTCTGAATCTACAAGTACTTCAACTACCACTGAAGTAGTTTCTGTGTCTGCATCCTTACCACTTAGCACTGAGGTAACTTCAGAAACTGCCAATCCATGCGGAAATTCAGCGAGCAGTTCAAGTGCGACCAGCACAACAGAAGACGCCACAACTGTAACGGCTACTTCTGAAGTTACCACAGTCACAGCAGCCACGACTACTTCTGAAGACAACACGGTCACCTCTACAAAAAGCGATTTGCAAAAGAAGATTGAGGATGCTCTTAAAAAGTTGACAGATGAATCTGGCTGAGGAAATTATATACTTGGTGTTAAAAGTTAATGCAGATTGTTTGGCTCAGTTGAGGCTACAGTAACGAAAAGAAATTTTTATTGCAATCTATAAACCTGCCGATTATTCAGTTAATGGTTTTGTATTTTTAAGTCATCTGAACAATAACTTTCCCCGTAATTTTAAAATGTTTCAAAGTTGTAATATGGTTTTGTTGTATACGTTGCTTTACCTTGTATTCACAGTTTCTTGTTGGTTTTATTTCTGTTTTTCTATATCATAATAAAGCATTACTGTGTTCAGAATGGATGTTATTGCATGAAAGAAACCTGTACTATTTCTAGGTTTAAGTGGGAAAATAAAGCAATTTAAGTTAAAGTTAATTGCTTCAATATTTAGATTAATGCGAACCAATATTTGACCCGTTAACAAATTTAATACCTGATTGTATTTTGCTCGAAAGCTTGGCAACACTGTAGGATGTACTCGGAAAAACTTCATACATCTTACTAAATTAATTGCTCTCAGTTTTCGCAGCGTGTTTTTAAACACTAATAACTACATTTCATATTTAAATAATTATATAATTATCTTTTGTCTATAAAAGCATATGTAGGTAGTAGAAAGTTATTGTACCACACTCGGTACTAGTACCGTATTAGTAGGGCCGGGTAGTTTTCGCGAATATATTTTTGCAGCACTTTGTTTCAGTATCTTACGTGTGCCCTTGCGCCTCTGCTTTGTGGTCAGTGATACGTCTGGAGTTTAAGGGCGCGTTCTACCGCAATTTTTATCATCATAATTTTATTTTTTATTTGAACCAGATTTTTTTTCTTACTTTAGACACAAAATGTGACTAAATTTGGCACTTATGAAATTTTTTTTATCTCTCATAGTTTTCGCGTTATGGCTTGTTAAAGTCATATTTTGCATGTTACCGTTTTAACAACTACACTAAAAGCAACTGATATATCAAACTCAAGAAAACCACAGTGTGTAAAGACATTGCAGGCTACAATGTCATGCTCATAAAATTAAAGAAAAAAAATTATTTGTATTTTTAAAAAAATTATTGAAGTTTTTTAACTTTTATTTTCAGTTTCAACATTTTTTTTAAATTCAAATAATTTTTATTCTTTAATTTTATGAGCATGTCAATGTAGCCTGCAATGTATTTATTCACTGTGATTTTTTTTAGTTCGGTATATCAGTTGGTTTTAGTGTAGTCGTTAAAACGGAAACATGCAAAATATGACTTTAACAAGCCGTAACGCGAAAACTATGAGAGATAAAAAAATTTCATAAGAGCCAAATTTAGTCACATTTTGTGTCTAAAATAAGAAAAAAAAAAAACTGGTACAAATAAAAAAATAAAAAATGGCGATGAAAATTGCGGTAGACCGCGCCCTTAAACCCGCAAATCATAGACGTGATGTGTTACAGTTATCCATGTACTGATTGGCACAATCAAATGAATAATAATTCTGCACAAAAACACTTTGCCAATAATCATGAAGTTGAGCTGCAGTTGTGCACGTAAGACACTGAAACAAAGTGGGGCAAAAATATTTTCGCGAAAACTACCGGGCCCTACGTGTTAGTATACAGCTTCGCCAAGAGGTAGTTGCACAATTACTGCATTAAATTTGTCGTTTGAAGTGGCAATAAAAGTTGGTACACAAATAGTTATAATAACCGGAACACAAATTACATATTTTAGTGAATACAAAATAGTTGAATTGGTATTTTCCTTAAGAGGATGGTTGTAGAACGTAACTTAAAAATGTCGACTTTTTTAACGCACTTTCATTCGTTGCAACACTATGAAACCCGATATTTGTATAAAAAGAGTCACAAGATTTTTGAAAGGCAGTCGCGGCACCGTCCTTAGTTACAGAATACGAATTCTAGTAGTAATGATAACTACCCAGTAACTGCTTTGTAAAAAGTTCGAACGAGGGAGTGAAAAAGATAAAGAATAGAAGAGCGTTGGCGACGTCACCCACGACGAGATATGCTCGGGCTGCAGTTAGGCCAACGTTGGGAAATCAAAGAAGTCATCAATTCACCTCACCCCCTCGTATTGCCGCCATAATGAGGGCGAGTCAACTGTGACTTGATCCCCGAGTGCGGTTGCCAATTGAAGACTAAAAAAGCAGCCATTATTTTAATGCTGACCAGTGAAGCCATTTTGCTGGCGTGTGTGACTGAGTTTGCTGTTTTACTGACTGTTTCACTTCTGTATATCTAAATATTCTGTGCCGTCGTCTCTATTCATGGGTAGGGACATGAATATTTCGCGAGTTCACACACCTTCAACAATGCAATATCGAACATTAGCTAACTGTTCATTGGCTGATGCCCCGGTGGAGTAGTCAGTTTGAACCTAAACGAGATAGGCAGGAATTAGTTTCTCGTTTACTTTCAGGTTTCATACAGGCTCAAAGTTATCCACGAAGTGTCTAAAGCCCAGTTTCCACCGAAAAAATAACAGTAACAATGTTACTTACAAAATGTAATCAATAAATTCTAAGTTATCGTACACCATTTCACAGCAATGTTGACAACAAATGTGTTATTAACTTTGCTGAAAACATCAATTGTACTAACAAAGTTGTAAGAATGATGAATGGAAGTTAATAACAATGTTGACGACAAAAATGCGCACAACATTGCTAGTAATATTTGTTAGTAACACCCTTTGATCTAGATAGACCGCCTTAGAACAGGTCGGGAAAATAATGTTATCAACATTGTTTGGTGATAAAATTATTGACATGTTTCTAAAATTCATAACTTTTGTTGCTAGCAAATGTTTTCAACAAAATGTTAGTAACAAACGTTATCAACATTTTTTATAAATGTTAACAAAGCTAATAACAGAATGTTGGCAATAATGTTGATAAAATGATGTCAACAATTTTCAAGTATTTTTATAGCATAGTCAGTAAATTTGTTGAAAACAAGTGTTATTAGCAATGTTATCGTTGGTGTAAACTAGGCTTAATTAAGTAATGCTTCAATTACAACTGTTAAATAAATGTATGTACAAATTCCATTGAACGATTTTCAATATTTTAGTTGCTGTTCCTCCAGCTATCGTATAACAGATGTGTTTAACTCACACTTTTTAAATAATTATAACGAACAATTTTCATACTCACGGACACATAATAATAAAACATTTATCTATTTATCTCACTGTAGGCCTATTGCTTCTTCATTTGCTTACATATGTGTATGGTAATAACGGAAGTATTGCTAGTAATTTTGAATTTCCAACAGTTTGCTTCTAAAAGTATCAACTTACCGTAGGACGGGCCTAGTTGTTTATTATGTGACAAGGGCGGTCATAGGCCAGATTCCCGTCGGAGTTGTTCCTATTTTCACGTGTAGGACGTGAGGAAGATGGCGTCGTTGACCAAGTGTTTACTGCTCGATGATCGCTAAACCATCCTTCATTATTTTTTGCAATAGTTCTCTTACAGGCCTTCGTAACTCGAGTAGGAAAAAACTAATTCTTAACCAAAGATCGCCGAATTTTCACACCTCCGTCTGGCAATTTATACAACGAATGATAAACGTTACATTAAAATAATAACTAATTAAAGTAATGAAGTTATACTCACATATTATCGTTAACAAATTGTTAGTTGTAGTTAGTAGTATATTAAAAAGTTAAATGCAATAAGGAGAGTTATACTATAAACATAGAAATTCTGAAAATTCTGTCTTCATTCTACATCATCAACCGCCATTACCAATCGTAATTTTGTACGCCAAATTCTAAGGTACCTTTGCAGATTTCATATTAATTTAATTGGACAATGTTGCATTAAAACTTTTTAATTTGTTTTAGAAATACAGAACAGTAAGTGTTGCTCTGCAACTTTTGTACGCTTTTGTACTCTACGATGGCTAAACAAAAATTTATTTTAAAAGAAAAATTGCGGAGGTACTAATAACTAAAAATGAAAATTGCGCTACATTCAATGTTCTTAAGTTAGTATTACTGCGAGGTAAACTGTATCTCGCGAGCAAGACAATGTTACATCCCCCGCACGTGGAGTTGGGCTTTGTTCATTGTGGCATTTGTTTGGTTGTTGTTCCTGATCGTCCTAGTTTTCTCGTATAAAATATGTCAAGGTTAATTATCTTCTAGCAAAGTCAGATAATATGCATGTAATTTATTATATAACAATCTAAAGAGAGCGGCAGACTAACATATAAGCATGAAATGTCCAAAGTGTTTATTTGCCTTAAAGGTTTGTTCCCTAGTTTTGAAGTGATTTCGAAAATTGCTACCTAACACTCATATCAAAATTTTGCTTCACAGTTTTAACACTAATATGTCATAATTTGTAGCTGAATTTTTTTGTAGCAATGTACAGAACGGTATTTAGATTGCGTCACCCAAAGTACCACGTTTTCGTCGTGGAAATAAGCCAAAATAAAACAAAATATTATTTTGCTGACAAATGGTTCATGATTTTTAAAAATACATCCACAGTATTGTGCATCGTGTAACTGCACATTTTCTCTAATTTTTTCAAAGCTTTTGGTTAAAAAATATTTGTTGTATTGGCACCAGTCTGGTAAAAAAAAAAAACTAAAGAACAAGCCCTTAAGGACTCTGCCTACCTCAGAGCTCCGGCGGCAGCACGGATAGGGCGTTACAGGTTAAATTATATTCCTAGATATCTCAGTCACTTTCAAACCTACATATATGCCACCACTGACTTTTTTGTTCAGTACGATACGGCCCACACTGCTACGGAATCTTTTAGCAAGTTATATCAATACCCTGAAAACTATGAGCAAATAAGAGTTTTCATGCCGATTAAACACTCGAAACCCTGTATTCATAAAATTCTTTTCACATTTTCGTTTACGTCGCAGTATTCTCCTCTTATCAATGCAGAAAATGGTTTTCATCCGAAAGCGATATCTCAAAGGGTGACAGAGCTACAAGGAATTTAGTTTAACACGTAAAACCCTATCCTTGCTCCCGCCGTGCTCCGAGGTAGGCAGAAGCCTTGAAGGAATATTTGTAGCGGGGAAAATTGCCGTGCACTATCCCTCTTAATGCCCCTGATATTAATTCCTGGAGGAGGTCCATTGCTCTCGGTACATTGCCTTGCCTTCGAATATTGCGTTGTTCAGGCAAGCACGTTTTCGCAGGGAATTTTTGTTCCCTGGGACTTGCATTTAGCCCCACCACAACTCATATATTCTTCTGGCCGGAAGAGCGAATAGCCAGACATCACTGAAGGTGCTGCCGCCCTTACCTTCATCCTAGGGTTGCCAACTGTATCGTTCTGTACGTGATTTCCCTTATCCTGGTGCTGAAAGAATTATACCGGATGGACATTGTAAATTTTCATTTTCATTAATCGAATTCAAGCGAAAGAAAATACAATGATTTATCCGTTAAAATAATATTTTGTGTGAATTGTGTGCGATACAGAATTTCCCACATTTCGGATGGTATTAAAATTAATGTAAACAAATCTTTTAAGGTTTTCCTAGGTCATTTCACTAAAGGTCAAACGAGTGGAGAGGTGTCGGAGATGTCACTTGTGATAAATCTTAAAAAGTCGGCAACTCTAATTCATTGTCGTACACGTGAGGCGCATATGAAAATTCAATCCACAGAGTAGGTTAGGTTATGTCAGCCACGTGACAAGGTTTTGTCGATTACCAGTATTTGAAATCAGACTGCAAATAGGGTTACCAACCACTGAGAATAAGAAAGGAGGACATTTCACTATAAAGGACAGTCAACATATTGAATAAAAACGGGAAATATTTTCATAGATCCATGATTGCTGGCGTCTGTAGTGACGCCAAAACATGAAATACTCCCCATTGTCTCAATAATAATGTCGATTGCATGAACAAGCAATTAACATTTCGAATAATTGCTTGTGCTTTGTTTCTAGCGCAACGAATATTTCTTGCCGTTTCTGAGTCTTGAAAAATTATCTTACTCAGACTAGATATACAATCCATTGATTTGAAATAATTTTCTCTTGTACTTTTATTTTTTCAGGCACAGTGAACAAATATGGTTTGTCGTAAATCAGCACCGCATACATGCATAAACATTCAGTTACTATTCTAGCACTTATATTCAGAGGGAGAAAATTCTTTTTGTCTACACATAATCTATTCAACTCTGGAACCCTTTCATGTACGCAATGTCTCATCCTACTGAAAAGCCAGACATTTTTGAGCATCAAAAAAATTCCGGCCGGACGTAAAAAAAAATCCGTAAAAAGGAGGTCCTTTTTGCCGGACTTCTGGCAACCCGACCTGCAATGCTATTGAAGGTTTTAAAATGACGGGAATAAATAAAAGATGACATATTTTTCACGTGATAAATAGTTTGCAAAATGTTACATCCACAATGCATTCTTTGCATATATTATGTTTATATGAATACTATATATAAGCAAGCCAGCTGAGTTAGGTATCCGTAATAGCTCGACACTAAGAACTATTTCAAAACTGCCCAGAAGAACCAAGGCTTTGTTTGTTACACGTTTTGAACCTGGCGTCACTGAACAAGAAGTCAAGTCGTATGTTAATAATGCACTTAAAGTGACACAACTACAAGTTACAAAAATGCGCACAAAATGTGACACGCGTCCTTTCATATAGTTGTAATTGAACCTAATTTTGACAGCATAAACAACACAGTATTTTGGCCAGCGGGTTGTCTCATCAGCCCCTTCTATGGTCGTTTAAAACCAGATCAGATTTACTGTCACCAAACTGAGCAACAACCCAAGGTCTTCTGATAATGTACACACGCAACATACGTCTCAGCCCGAAGCTTCATCCGTGGCCAATCAAAATGTATTTCTTGATGAGGCTGCCGGAGGGGCCATCATCTGATTATTAGGCTAGTTTATGTCGAGTGCAGGAAATTTAACTTATCTTTACTATCAAAATGTTCGTGGCTTACGTACCAAATCATCATCATTTTATGTGAGCGTCATTTCTGATTGCCATCCAATAGTTTGCTTAGCTGAAACATGGTTTAACAACAATAGCATTAACTCTCACTACTTCCCTCAACACTATAATATATTCCGGAACGATTGACATTCCGAACTCACGTCTTTTAGCCGAGGTGGTGGAGTATTAATAGCAGTTGATAAAAACATTCTTCCCTTTTCTTTTCTTAGGCATGATTTATTAGATCCATATATTGAAGCCATATGGGTAGAAATAGCAGTTACTTCTCAATTCAAAATTCTTATTGGATCTATTTATGTTCCTCCAAATAGTACTGTTGAAGATTTTCAGAAATGCTTGACTTTTCTTGATAATAAATTAACAGCTTATTCTCATCACATTGTTCTCGTAGGTGATTTTAATGTTCCTGGCATAAATTGGAAGTATAAATACGTCCAGAATGTATCCCATTATTATTGTAAAATTAGAGGCCAATGCCTCCTTAGTTTCACCGCTACCTTAAATTTACATCAGTATAACACCACTGTCAATGATACCTCTCTATTAGATCTAGTATTTTCTAACGAATTTATTCATTCGCCAACGAAATGTGACGACCCTTTGGTAAATGAAGATGGGTTTCATCCCGCGTTAACCTGTTATTTTGGATTGAAATTTCCGCCTAAAATCAACTGCAACAATGACTATATAATAAGGGATTATTCTAAGGGTGACTATTTGTCTGTATTCTTATCCCTAAGAGATACTAACTGGAACAATATAAATACAATGACTGATGTGAATGACATGGTCGAATATTTATCAACTAAGGTATGTGATGTTATTAATCACTTTATACCTACTAGGACATGTAAAAATAATAAATATCCTGTATGGTTTTCTAAAGAACTAATTAGACTTATTAAATCTAAAGAACGCCGACATAAATTATACAAAAGAAACCAAACAAGACATAACTATAACCGCTTTTCCAATTTACGGAAACTAGTCAAAACAAAAATAAAAATTTCTAAGCTGAGTTGGCTCAGATCTGTCAACCAAAAACTTAAATCTGACCCAAAGAAATTTTGGAACTTTGTTAAACTTATGAAAAATGGTTTTAAAGAAAACATTAATCTAAATGTAGATGGAAAAATTATCTCTGAACGTTCCCTTGTTGCAAACCATTTTGGCAAAAGTTTCTCTGACGTGTTTGTGAAATCTAAAAATAATTACAAAATAGTGGCAGACAATGATGTATCTAAATTGCATCTATCTACACCTCTTGTAGACACAAGTTTGGTTGTGTGGGCAATTAAGTGTTTTAAAATCAAGTAAGTCTCTGTGTTATGATAAGATCCCTAGCTTTATAATTAAAGGGTGTTCAATTATTTTTGCTCCTATATTGGCTCATATATTTAATACCAGTCTTTCCACAAGAATTTTTCCTAATTCCTTGAATACTGCCATTGTTATACCCATATTTAAGAAGGGTGATAAGTGTCACCCTTCTAACTACAGGCCAATAACATTACTTAGCCCTTTTTCTAAGATTTTTGAAAAGATAATTCACAAAAACCTCTTCTTTCATTTAAAAAATCACATCTCTGATAGACAACATGGTTTCATGGCTGGAAGAACAACTACTAATTTATTTAATTTCATTAGTACAATCCATACTGATACTACCTCCAGATTACAGAATGATGTTATATATTTTGATTTCAGTAAAGCTTTTGATACTTGTCAACATTTTATAATTCTAAAGAAACTTTCTGCTTTTGGCTTAGATAGGGGCTATGTAAAATAGTTCACTAGTTATTTACAGTCAAGAAACTTTCTAGTTAAAATTGAAAACGTTTTATCTTCTAAATTTTATATAGCTTCTGGAGTTCCTCAAGGGGGCACTTTATCTCCTTTATTGTTTAATATTTTTGTTAATGATATTGTGCAGTATATAAAATATTCAAGTTGTTTACTTTATGCTGATGACCTTAAGATATTTAAAGTGATCAAAGATGCAATGGATTGCCTCAAATTACAAGCAGATATAGACGCTATTGTCAGCTGGTGTTCTAGAAATGAAATGGAGTTTAATATTTCAAAAATACAATGCATAACTTTTGCTCGAAAGACACATTCTTTGCTTTATAACTACCATATAAAACAGCCCGTAATAATACCGCGTGACAACTGTCCGTGATCTAGGAATATTGTTAGATACAAAATTATTGTTTCATCACCACATTGATATGTTAGTTAACAGTGCATCAAGAACTGTAGATCTAATTACTCACGTCCTTTAAACAAGCTACTAATAGAGATTCTCTGATTTGTTTGTTCTATTCTTTAGTTAGATCTAAACTTGAATATAGCTCTGTTGTTTGGAATTCCATTACGGAAACAGACTCTAAGCGCCTTGAAAAAATTCAGATTAAAGTTTTTAAAATAATATATGAAAGATATTACATAGATAAGACATGTTTTATTTACAATGAAGTTCTAAATAAATATAATACGCATTCATTAAAAGAAAGAAGAGTTGCTATCGATGCATTATTTCTTTTGAAATGTTTTTTTGCAATATTCGATTATACTGAGATCCACAAGTCATTATCCCTGAAAATTCCAAATTACAGAAGTAGAAACTCCTTTATTTTCTGTTCTGGTAAATCTGGAAGAGTAATGGAACGCTGTACTAAACATGTCATCAAAATGTGTTTATCTTTTGATCCATTTAATAAAAAATTATTTTGTCTCAAAAAACATTGTTAGACGTAATCTGTTGGAGGTAGATCAAAGTTGCAAATATTTTATAATGACTTCTGTTCAGCCGCAGTAAGTTAATTAGATGAAATAATTTACTTACGCTATAAACTTATTACTGCAGATATCGCTTGGTTTATTATTCCTCACGGAATTAATATGTTTAATCACCTGTCTTGTGTTATTATGTTTTGTGCTTTTTTGTTTTGTAATGTAGTGCCTACCTGCTGTGGTCTAATAAGACTGTTTGGCAGGCACTTTAACATTTTTGTAAATAAATAAATAAAATAAATAAATATACTTTTAGTAGTTGACTGAGAAACAGTTGAAAATTTGAACACGGGTAGACTTACCTGGGGTAATATCCTAAACATAAAAAACTTGAAATTTTGCAACCTACCCTCGTGAAATGTCATAAGCGCCAATGGCGACCCTGCCTGAGACTAGCGTATTTTTTACTAGGACGAGGAAGGGTGATGTTCAGGAATGGCGCGGGGCCGGAACTCTTGGTGAGGGCGTGAGGGGTTGCCCGGGGAAGGGGGAAGGTTTGAGGCATATTGCATCTGGGCCGAGGTCAATCACCCGCTGTTCCAAGTGGATCTTCACACCTCCCCCTCCCCTGTTCTACGTCACAACCACACAGCGTGCCCCGTGTGAGATCACTATCTTCGCGCGCGCCGTCCTGACCGACCGTGAAACGATTTACACAGTGCTGCGAGGGTTGGGGTTGAGATGGGGGTGAGGGGGTGGTACGATACCCGCGATATTACGTGGCTATCCCGGTGCGCGCACGAGATAATACCTCCCCTCCCCCTCCAGGACCGCACATCTACATAACCTGCCAATTAGCACTTGAATTATGGTTATTCCGCTGTCAAGAAATTCCTCAACTTCCACATTATTACGGAACCTACCATTACGCCGGGCGATTGTAATAACACGGGCGGGCTGCTGCCTCGGTGCGAGAAGGACACAAGCGACACGGGGCGGCTGGCTAGGGGTACCGCCCGTGTGACGTTGTTGCACGCGCCTGCTGGGTAAATACCGAGCCTCGTCTGGGACGGACCGCTTTGCCCGCTTGATGGATCTAATGCGTGAAAAGTATAGTGATCGATAAGCCGGGACATTTCTGGCCCAGGACTCGGCAGTGTGTAGGGCTTTGTAATTTGTACGGACGCGGCGCAGGCAGATGAGTGATAAATGCGCGCGTAAACCAAACAGGTTAATGAATAATTACAGTGGTGCGGGGTAATTAAGGACGAGGTACGTGGTGTAATGACGAGCAAGTGATAGGTGTTGACGTGACTGTCGTCTGTCCTGGACCAAGGCCGACCTGCATCCCTTCATCTCCCAGCCTTAATGATCACGTTCAGTTTGAAGAGGACATGATACCCTCCCTAACTGGTCGTTACGGCAGACCCTCCTAGCTTTCCCCAGTAAATCATCTCGACAGCGCTCGGAGGGACAGCCCCTTGAAATCACTCACCGAACAAACAGTAATATTCCTGGAAAACAAGGCCGGCCCATAGGCGACCCATTCGACTGTTTACGATAAGTAAACAACCAATTTATTGATAAATATAAAGGAGAAAGATGAAATTAGTTCGATAAACAAGACCGATGGTCGACTAGAAACCGCAACATTTTAATCAGCTAATATTCACAAAATTTCTAGGACTTCGAGTTTATCACTGAAAGATTTTTACACCGTACAGCTTCAGTGATTTACGCGCACGTGCTTAATTAGGGCCATGATCTTTCATTTATTTCAAACAATTGTAAAACAGTTAAATATTTTTTAACCAAACGCTTTGAAATGATTTGAGACTGTGTCCAGTTATACGATACACAGTTTTGCCAAAGTGGTTTTTTAAAATAATGTACCGTTTGCTAGCAAAAAATTATTTTGTTTCATTTCGGCTTATTTTGACAACAAAATATGTGCTATTTCAGGGGCAAAAATTTAAAAATCCGTTTGATGTATTGCAACAGAAAAATTCAGATACAAACGATGATATATAAGTGTTAAATCCACCAGAATGTATTTTTGGTATGTGTATTATATTGCGCTTAAAATAATATTTTCAAAATCACTGCCAAACTAAAGAGCGAGGCCTTAAGGGCCTTGCCTAGCTCAAAGCTTTGGCGGCAGCAAGGATGGGGTTTTTAATGTACATTGGGGCTCAGTTACGTTTTGTGATATCACTTCGAGACAATAACTGAGGACTTAACATTCAAAATGGGCTAAGTACCATTTTCGACACAAATGAGTTAGGTACATAGAAAGGTGTCAAACCATTAGGTCGAAGACACACCTAAAGTGCTATCTCCTAGTGATATTCATGCGCCCCGTACATCAGCATAATTATATGGTTGGAGTAACATCAACGCATTCTAGTTCATTGAAAAAATATATATTGATGTACATAAGTGTTTTATATTAATTACTGTTCCATTGCTCCTATTTACTACTTTCCTATTGCAAAAAATATGTGAACACATTTAAATAATTCCTTGTTCATTTGTTTGTCGCAATATAATGTTTTCGTAATTATCTCGAAACTTACCCTTATGAATGCTAGTCCTGAACTATATTTTCTACATCGAGAAAAGTAAAATATTGCTAAAATAATAACATTGCAAGAAAAAAATTGTGGATGGCCACTTGCGAGTGTTTTCAGTTCGTAAAACCTCTACACAGTTGTCAGGGTATTGGAAAGACTGCCTAAAATATACATAGGTTAGGAATGTGCGTGGCACAGAGATGAATATAAACGTCAGGGATGGCGTGTATATAGCTTCAACAAGTACTGAGCCACATGGAATATAAGTTAACTTGTAAAACCCTATTATTGCTCCAGCCGTGCCTCTGAGGTACAAGACAGCGTCTTTAAGGGAGATTGATCCCTGTCACGTCTGTTTTACGGTTTTTCTTATAAATCAGGGACTAGACACGTTGTTTTACTTTCTTCACGCTGACAAGGCATATTCTATTGTTTCATTCACTTTTTGGAATCCATATGGTATTGTTTCTGTTAATGTTGTGGCATCTGTAGTCACTCCCGTAAATAAAGCAATTTTTCCTTTTCAGCTGTTTCTCGTTGCAAAATAATGAATATATTATGGTTCCAGCAATTACAGAAAATCGATTAAGTTTGTATCTATGCCTTGTCATGACAAAAATTTTGATACATCGACTGGAATAGAAGTTATCGAGAAAAAACAGATAAATTCAAGGTGGTAGGGATCAATTCCCCTTAATGGATATTGGCAGAGTTTTCTTCAGATTATTCTGCCATTTGTCTGTATCAAACAGAAAAATGTAACTGCGACATCACGCGTCTGCGATTTGCTGGTAGAACTACAAGCCGAGGAGAGTTAAAAACAGCCAATCACTGACGTAGAACAGATATGCAGGTGTACAGATAAGTTATCGGAATAAGTAGGTAAACAAATTATTTCATCAAAAATCTGTCTTTAATAATTATGAAATAAACAAGATCGTAAGTCGACAAGAAATCGCAACATTGGAATCTGCTAATATTCACTGATTCACTGAAAAAAAAATATTTATTAGACACTACAAAATGTTTTGTCATTATGGACCTTACCAAAAGTTTTTGTAGTCACTACTAATTTTTTTTTTGCTGTCCTCAATAAAGTTTTGCAGTAACTACCAAAAATTTTGTAACCACAACAAAAACACTGGTATGTCGTGAGGTCCATATTAACAAAACATTTTGCAGTCACCACAAAACAGTTTTTTTCTGTGTGCCGTTGGTTTGGTCACTGATCTAGTATGGAACAAATAAAAATAATTATTTAAGTGAAACATCTGCGTCACAGTTGGCACAGTGGTTAGAGCGCTCGCCTCCCACGTAGGGGACCTGAGTTCCACTCCTGTCGGAGTCGAAGCCCGTCTTTTCGCACGTGGGTTACGCGGCTGACGTTGCTACTTGTAGACGGGTTTTATCTGGGCACTCCTGTTTCCCCCACCCCTCAAACTCCGTGGTTTCTCCATTGTAGGGTCTCGTATCGTGTCACCCTCGTGACCACGCACGGGAGCCCAATCAGAAGTGACGCACACCCTTCTGGTAATACGTTAATATCCATAGATTCGGGTGTAGTACGGGGAGTAAAACAACGATAACACACTTAAGAGAGCGTGGTACATAATTCAACGCTTAAAACATAAATCTATAACTGTAGGTTCCTGAAGCCAATCTTCGAAAATTAAACAATAGCAATCCTAGACAATAGTTTTAACCAACGTTTCAAATAAAATTGCTTCCAGTGTTACGAACTTCTGAGACACAATCTCTGACGCCGGAACCTCGTGCATTTAACTGCGACGCAAGAGATCACGGGTACCGAATTAGTAATTCTGGATGAATATTTACTCTAAAAGTTTGCAAATATCGTTATCTTGGATTGTCATTGAGTATTTCATCCATATTGGCTTCGAAAAAAGTGTAGAAATCATTTGATATTTTCAGCGTTTATTTATCTACCACGCACTCTTAAACAATCAACACGACAACGTCCCTGCAGAAGTTGCGAATCTTCTTTTCTACAAATTATTCAACTTAGTGTATTTTAATTTCACGACTGGGAAGCTGATATAAAAATTCTAATTTCTTCCGGGACCGTAATTTGAGTTGAGCATTGAATATTTTTAATTTTATAAAATGCTTGACGATTTAAATTTTGCGTTGTTTACATACAATTATTTCCAACTGACGAAAAAAATGTGTGATCCTTTGAAGAGTAGAATCCATGACCTTGGAACTAGTAGTTAACGACCATAACCACGAGACCTCCGATGGTTGATAACTTCAGCAGTTCATGACCTGGTGGCCGTTACACAGACTATATGACAATCTTAATTAGCTGCTCTTGTCACTAACCGGGTATATTTTAGTACACTGTTTACTAGTTTGCAAGGGAAAACCTTTTCCTCTTTCTTGTAATTTGTATATTTGCTTAATAGTACATATAATATATAGCAGAGCTAGTAATTGGGCGACAGTCAAGCTTATACCAAGTCTGGCGTACCTTCAGAATAATCTAGATTTAAAATAAATCTATGTTAAACAAATTATATGAGCAAGTGACTAAAGCTTCATTTCGGAGTAGGCAATTATGACCTCGGAAAAATTATATTTACAAATTTCTTATTTAACCAACAGTTAATATTTGCTTAGTGATTTCACCACTAAAGAAATCTTCTGCCTAATAAGGCGTATGTGATAAATAAAAATTTATGATTGGAAAGTGTTTGTAACTGTAAAATAACGTTTTTTTTTTTTTCGTCGCATTAATTTCGGCGAAAATTTTCGTTCAATTACATGTCAAAGTATAAGAAAAAAGAACAGAAAAAATTGCGTTGTATGCTAAGATACAAAGTTGCATTGTTTAGCGAAACTATTTTTGAGATGAACATAGTAGAGCTCAAATTTATAAGGTTGGCATTCACAGACACGGTAACTGGCTTTGAACATTTTTTACTGTAAAAATATACGCTGATGCGAATGAGTTCATGCGTACACCACGTCGTAGTAAAATACAATAAATTTTGAAGTTAGTAAAAACATTTATACAAATACGTCATCATGTATGCCAGAGATGGTAAAGTAGTTACATCTTCCTGTTTAATAGTAAGCTAAAAACTTTTACTCGATACGATAGTATCTCTACGCAAATTGCTAGAGTAAATAAACAACTGTTTTGCTGATTCAGAACAGCACTGTTAAACATGCATTTTTACAGCGAAATAAGTGTTTTATACAATTACAGTGCTGTAATGATTCACAAAATTTGATTTGAATTATTAGCATTATTTTTTACACGAAATGTGTTCGGATTTGTCAAATTGTGATTTTGTACATGTTTAACAAAGTAGAAAATTTACAGAGGTTTACAGCATTCAATTGGTAGACAAACACAATGTGAGGTTATAGCCAACACAATAAAATTACAATACTTGAAAGTCAAAGAACTTTAAATTAAAAATATTGAAGAGGATTGCTTTAGAGGAACCTAAGGAAATAGAAACTAACAAATAGCAAAAAAATACAAATAATTATGACTACAATGAAAACAGAAACAAGCAAATAGCAACAATACAAATAATTATTAAATTTTACTGAAGCAAAAATATAAACTAACAAATAGCAACATTACAAATAATTTTTAAATTTTACTACAACAGGGAAATTCAGCACCCTTATGTGATAAAATATGTTTATATTTTGAGGTGGGGTTAAAAAATGCATCAACTGAATAAAATGCTGTATTTAGAGGCACGACTATTTCGCATATTCATCTGGTAGCAGCTTAGACTTCTCAGTCCTATACACGCACTGGATACAGTCGAATATCCATTGGCTTCTAACCGTACACTCAGGTATCACGTGTGTTTGCAACTGTTTATTTCCTTATTTATTACTGGTTTCAGTCGTCAAATGTGTGTCAGAACAACTGTCATCCGATCACAGTAATGGCAGTGAAGTATACATCATTGCAGCGGCTTCATTTCAGGTTTTTCTAAGGGGGGCAAGATTTTGTTTTCCGGCAACAATGACCTTGTTGCATTTTTATATTAATTAAGCATGTATAAATTAGATGCTTTAATAATAAAACTTCAGTTTTATGTGCTTAAGTTAGCATTATTTAAATTTGAAAATAAAAAACATATATATTTATACACATAAAATTCTAAATCCAGGGGGGGCATTTGCCCCCCTCTGTGGCCACAAATGACACCCCTGCATCATTAACTAATACATTGCGTTTGAAACCTCGGATTTCAGGGACTTGTAGCTTCTTTAATCATCACTTATGAGCAGTCCAGTTCCAAAACTCCCTAGTCCACTTTCACTAAAACTGAGCAAATCGCGAAAAACTGATTTGTGAGCCCGTTTGTGACATGACCATAGCAGTTTTTCAAAGTGTGCCTGTTATTGAATAATGTGAGTTTTGGAAATAATCATCACGTCAACTTTAGCACACATTTAAAAACTACAGAAAACTGTTCAGAACTTATTTTTCCTTGCTGATGGACAAGTAAAATTTTGGGAATGCACTACTAAAATATTTAATATTGGTACCGATATTTCAATGTTAAATTCTGGTCAGGTATTACTAGAGACCTGAAAAATTTGCGTTTTCATTTAGGCTCATGATGGATTCCAAACAGCTGTATGTCAGTGTCTATTTTGGGATTGGGCCGTGACATATTTCACACCTCCTGGAGGGAGCTCAGCCAATAATATAGAAGCAACTAAATGTAGGCCCAATCATGTTGCTTCAATGTGTCAATGAACATCTGTTGTCTACATGAGTACACATATATTCTTGCAGGCTAGCCTCCAGGTCAGAGAAACCGCGAATTTTTCCCGTCTCTGGATATTACTTCAATGCGTTATTCGGCGTTGGTTTACTTTCAGCATGAAGTACACACAGGGGCGTCATTTCAGGTTTTTCTTGGGGAGGGGGACAAGATTATTTTTGGCAACAGTGACATTGTAAAATCTTGTTTGTTAGTTAAGCATGCATAAATTAGAAACTAATAATGAAACTTCTGTTTTATGTGTTTACGTCAGTATTATTTAAATAACAAAATACACAAAAAGTATTTTACACATTTCCTTCTGAATCAAGGGGGGAGGGCATTTGCCTCCCCTGCCCCCCCCTCCCCTAAATGACGCCCTTGAGTACACAAATACGTAGTCGACGTGTTTCAGTGGTCGCGACCCACCATTTTCGTTCAGAACACACATAGAGTTTCATCTGCAGCTTTATAGTGCCAGGAACAAGCTGCTCTCTAAGACACTGCAACCTATTAAGGGCGCGGGTCAACTCAGTTTTGGACGTCTTTTTTTATTTTTATATTTGTACAAGATTTTTTTTCTTATTTTACACATAATTTGTGATCAAATATTCCTCTTAGGAAATTTGTGTATCTGTAATAGTTTTTGCGTAATAAGTTGTAAACGTAAAAAAATTGCACTTCACGGTTTTATGAACACAACAAAAACCAACTAACACACCAAACTGAAAAAATTCACAGTGTATAATAATGTTGTTGGCTATGATTTGATATATATAAAAACAAAAATTATATATTTTTGTATTTTTAAAAAAATTCTGGTACGATAAAAATTAATTGTTATTTTATGCGTATAAAATCATAGCCTACAACATTGTTATGCACTGTGAATTTTTCCGGTTCGGTCCGTCAGTTGATTTTTGTGGCGTGCATAAAACCGTTTACGACTCATTACGCAAAAAATATGAGATATAAAAATTTCCCAAGAGGAAGATTCAATCACAATTTATGTCTAAAATAAGAAAAAAATATCGGGTACAAATATAAAAATAAAAAATGACGCTGAAAACTAAGGTGAACGCCCCCCTTAATGTTTACAGTGAATGTCCACCATAGTCTTGTGCTCATCGCAATACACGCACGTGCGCAGTATTGCCTATGCTCTAGGCTCTGCGTGTCTGCACGAACTGTCAAGTGGTTTTGGGCAGGTTTTAGACAATTACAACAACATGACCTTTTTGTTACACAATTCGCACTGCTCAATAAACCGTCTTCAGATGTTTGACTTTCCAGACCTAACCAAAGTTATAAGCAATACAAGTGTGGCCACGCCAGTTTTTTTCAGGCAGACGGTATGAACGAGTATTTGCTGGTGGGACTGCAGATCTTGATATCACGATTACATAAAACTATGTTCTGTGAATTATCATTTTATGTCACTTGACTTCCGAAATTTCAGAAAACACTGTATCTAATTAAATTCAATTTTCAAGAACTTTTTGCACCGGTATAGGTGCTAGGTGTCACAAATGTTTTCTTCATTAGTTCTTAATTTTTCATAAGGACTCACCCACCGAAGATTGTTGTTGTCGGCGTCGTTTCCTTTGTAAACTATAAAAATTATATTTTGGCCTTTAGTTGTTTGACCTTTTTGGTTTACTAGGAGTACTTAGAACTATGTATTTTGATTCCCAATGCAAGAATATTTCAACAAAAATTGTTACCTGAATTATAGCCTAATATTACATTTTCATATTGGTGGACAATAAATGACTCCCATATTTTCTTGCATTTGATGGAAGGTAAGAACGATTTTGTAAAATCTTCCCCAATTCAGTTTAGGGCTAGTGACACCAGGGATAGGCCTACGGCCTGGTTTGATGGCAGTGAAATGTTACTGATAGAAACACGAGTTCGTCACGTAGAAGATTTTTGCACCATTTGGTTTCAACATCTTACGCGCACATCGACATATCTTCTTTATGGTTATTGGCAGCTTGGTTTTGTTGAGACATAACTCTCAGTTGCTTGCACCAATCAGAATAAGATTACTGCGTCACCATACGTCTGTTATCAATTTGTCAGTAGAACGCCGAGATAGGTGAGAGAGTTAAAACCTCCGAACTTTTTGGCCGTAAAACAGAGCTGCAGAAATGTTCATGAAAGGCATTGAAACCATATGGCCACTAAATGTATTCACCACAAAATCGTGGCTATTCTCATTGGGTGACCGCTTCTGTCGTGCTGGTTGGCCCGTCGAGTACCCGTAATTAGTATCGAAGTTACTAGCCCTAAATTGTGTTAGGGCTGCTGACATTACAGCTAGTGATGTTAGGGCAAGTGACTTGAGGGATAGACCAACTGCCTGTTTTGAGTGAGTGAGATATGTTTGGTCAGCGCTCAACATCGAGGTCTCTAGCGCTGGTGAATGGTGGCATGAGGTGAGCATGGAGCAGCACCGGAATGAAAGAGTGGGGGAAACGGGAGATTTCCGAGAAAACCCGCCGACCAGCGGCATCGTCCGGCACGATTCCCACATGCGAAAATCCTAGGACCGACCCCACCGGGAATCGAACCCGGGGGAGGCGAATGGTCTGACCATTCGGCCACCGCCGCGCCTCTGCCTGTTTTGAGGGCAGTGAAATGTTATTGGTAGGAACATTACACCCGGATACGAGACAAAGCAAGTGATAGAGAGAGGAGAGGGGAGTAGTTAGAGGCGGTCAGCTCACGCATTCCTCGAGACTCGGCCAGAGGAGTTATTTGTTTGGTTAATAGCGCTCTGATGAGTCAGAGGTGTTGGGTCGGCGGGGATGAATGTTGCTGGACGGAGTGCGCTTTATTTACGTCCTGGACCGATGCACGAGCCTGATACATACTTCTGGGCGGGCGTGCATGTGAGAGGTGGTGCTACAACCTCAACACTTCTCTGGAGCCACGCCCCCCTGCCTGGCCTCCTTCTTGGGCTCTCCGCCGCCATCGCCACACACACATAACTACACCGGTCCACGCTACCAGAGCGAGGTGGCACAACGGTAACATGTTGGGCTCTCATTCGGGAGGACATAGGTTCGATCCCTGGTCTGTCTCCGACTCTTCTGATTTCAGTTTCCCATGGTTTGCTGAATCTTCTTGGCGAACGCCAGGATGTTTCCTTAAGGCTCGCCATCAGTCGCCATATTGAAATATTTTATTTTTCGCTCTTATGAAATTCTGAGAAGAAAAATGTGAAATTCGTTACTATAATATCAATTATATTTTCCTTGCGCTACAATAAAAGCATCGCATTTGAAATTTCAACGTATATTTAAGTCGTAATCAGTCGAGCAAATTAAGAATATTAAATACATTTCTCGACTAATTACGGCTTAAATATACGTGAAAAGTTTAACTACGATGCTTTTAATGTAGCGCTAGGTAGATAGAATTGATGTTATAGTAACGAATTTCACATTTTTCTTCTCAGAATTTCTAAGATCGGAAAATTAAATAGTTCAATATGGCGACTGAGGCCGAGCCTTAAGAGTGTGTAGTAAATAAATAAACGCTGCTAACATCTTAAACCTAAACGTTTCTGAAAGTAAATATAGATAAAAATACTACAAAACAACAACCCTGGATAACGGTAACAGCCAACTTTATGAGCAAATAAAGTGAGTGAGAGATTGTGGTAAGAGCTCAACATGTGGTGAGTATGGTGCAGCACCGGAATGAAAGGGTAAGGGGAAACGGGAGATCTGCCAAGAAAACTCGCCGACCAGCGGCATCGTCCGGCACGATTCCCACATGCGATAATCCAGGGACCGATCCCGCCGAGAATCGAACCCGGATCGCCTTGGAGGGAGGCGAGAGGTCTGACTATTCGGCCAACGTGCCTCACCTCCCCCCTCCCAATCCTGCATTTGTTAAGCGCAGTCTGCTGCGCTGCAATTGAATGTACGAGAACACGGCGGCAACGATCGTTATTAAGAAAGACGTTACTCGAGAAACATTTTTGCTCAGAATGTTGGCAAAACTATTGTCTAAGTGCTAGGTCGCCAAGTGACGCGCTGAGATTCTGCCAGAAAAAAAAAACATTCGAAAACTGCTCAGCGCGCATTTGTGATGTCTGCTTCAGAAGAGAATTTAAAGAACGTTACTCGGGAGTATGTCCAGTTAGAACTCATCACTGATCATTAGAGCATATTTGAAAGTCCCAAGAATGACGAAAATGTGTATATTTCGGTCCTTTTTAGACATGAGAATCTCGGCGCAGAATAATTTAAAGCTATAGGCGTGTGCAATACACATTAATATTATGTTGATATGATTATATGGTGATAGGGACGAGATGTCGGCGACAAGGCTGCATGCTAGTTCAATGACTTGCGCTTTTAAAGACTATGATGAGTAGATGCATGAGTATTTCGCGTAGGCCTATTCATCTGGCAACAGCCTAGACTTCTCAGTTCTATACGTGTACCAGCTGAAGCCGAATATCCATTGGCTTCTAACAGTGTAGCACGTGATATCCCCACGACTTGTTTCATTATTTGTAACTGGCTTGCAGTCGTTTGGAAAACCGCTCTCGTCTAATCACAGAAGGAGGAGTGAAGTATACGTTATTGACGTTCAACCTGACCTAGATCCAATACGCGAAATAATCGTGCCTCTATGAGTAGAGATGATGGTTTATCGCGGGAACACTTGACTATTTGCTAGGCTTCAACGTACGTTCAGATTATGAAAAGATAACTGGCTTTCGCTTGTACGTGGAGATGTTGCCCTATTTGACTCAGCCAATAAGAATCCCGTTATTGTAATATTCTATGCATCTTATTGGTCTGCAAACAGCTACGTTGTGTTGGTCTTTTCAAGGCTACGTTGGCGCAAAAACATTTCGCGATATACCATAATTATAGATGATGGTTAGAGACACGATTATTTCGCGTATTGATTCTAGGTCAGGTTGAACGTCAACAGCGTATACTTCACTGTCGTCACTGTGATCAGACAACATTATATGTGATACACATTTGACGACTGCAACCAGTAAGTAATAAGGAAATATCTCATCGTGAACTCACGTGGTATCCTCTTGTACGCTAAGAAGCCAATGAATACTCGACTGTGGCCGGTGCGTGTATAGGACTGACAAGTCTAAGCTGCTAGCAGATGAATACGCGAAATAATCGTGCCTCTAATGATGGTATATCGTGAAAATGTTTTGTGCCAACATACCCTTGAAAACACTGTAGTTTCTTGCGACACGTATGATTGAGTGATGTACGTCTTGACACAACGTAGCTGTCTGCAGACCAATAACAGGCACCAAATATTACAATAGCGCCATTCTTTTTGGCTCAGTCAAATAGGGCAACAGCTCCAAGTAGAAGCTAAGGCCAGTAATCTTCTGGTAAGTTGAACGTGGGATGAAACCCAGCAAACAGTCAAGTTTTCCCGCGATAAACCATCATCTCTAACCATAATCTCTAATAATGAGGCGTGAGGAGAGTGTTGTGCCATCCTTACCGCTTCTGTACTACCACACCTTGAACGTACAATATACGTGCACACAGGCGTCCACCTTAAATGAAGGCCATGGCAGATTCATCTCCCAGTTCTTGTTACTGCGTCGAGGTACGTGACACAATTACGAGTCCTACGAGTCCCTAATAATTCCTTGTGAAATTGTTTACGTTTTAATTATTTTATGTAGGTCTAAATGTTGATTTACAGCCAAACTGGGCAAAAATCTTTTACTTCTTTTGTTTCACTGTTGATTTTCTAGAACGGCATAGCACTGCAATGAGGTGGGCTATGTATAAAATACTTCGTTTAAGGGGGATGGTGCGCCGAAGCAGTTAATTTTCACAATTTCCGACGTAACTTTTTCCCTTCGATTATTACCGAAAATCAAGGTTCGACAATCCGGAAACGATACTGTTGTACAACGTATTACATTACTACATAGTCACAGACTGACTTATTTTTGGAGCAGTGATGGCAGATAAAAAGAAACATTTTTCCTATCTGCTATCAGTGCTCCAAAAATAAGCATGTCTGTGACTATGTAAAAAAAATAAGGATGTGTACAAAAGTGAAATCTACTTCATTTTCTATCATGAGCGAGGGGAAAAGTTATGCCGAAAATTGTGGAAATGCACTGCTTTGACGCAGCATCCCCCTTAATCAACAAGAAGTACGATAATAGGTGTAAACAAGGGACTGAATATAATTGTCCTTGAGCTATGTAGTTGAGCAACAGCCAGAGAACAAATCGCAGAAGAGTTAGTACGGAGTATTGTATAAACTGTAAGAATAATTGTTAATTTAGCACACAGATGTATAGGAGTTAGCTTAATAAAGGAAAAAAGTACCGTGCTTCAAAAATGCATTGAAAGTTTTAGAAAATCAAGTGAAAAGAGAAATTATGGCCTGAATAGTTCCTTTCCATGTAAGGGATCCATCACATTTCATTAACAACGCAGGTAAGCATGTTTCAGGCTAATTGGAAAGGTTATTCAACGTAATGTTCCCTGATTCGGTGAGTATGTATCAGGAATGTCACCTGCAAAAGCGATATTCACTTGAGTTCTGTTAATATGTAGGTTATACAAATACGTGGTTTTTTCCTATGTTGCTGTATGTAGGTTCAACGATACACATCTAAGTGGTGTTTGTAGTGGGTAAGCCTAGGCTACATAATGATGACCCCTACAATTATGGAGTCGGTAACGTATAAACATGATGATTGGGAACATTACTGACAAACTTCCGAGTCATTAACCGTGCCTATACGTAGGGCCTATATTTTTACGGCGCAATCTTTTATTTTGCAGAAGTAAACAAGTCACAGACTTGTTGCCGAGAAGTAAATTGAAGTGAAATTATTGAACGAAAAAAAAAAAACGTAGGTATGGAATTGTATGCAATATTTAATAAATATTTTATGTTCAATAAACTTATAATGTAAAATGTTTCATGTTTGTTACACTATCTTATTTAATATTTTGCTTTTTATCACTCTGCTAGCAAATGCAGATTATAAGTTTTTATTGACATATCTCAGAAACATACGGCGCGAGTCATAAAAGTGATGGAACTAATTTGAAAATAAATTGTTCTAAAAGTTATATTACAAATCCACGGTGTCTCGTTCAAATTAGTTGCTTTGTGGTGACAAACAACGCTGGATATGAAATGTAATCTCTGTGTAACGTTGTCGGAGTTCCGAAACAAGAATAACTTTCAGCTGATAGCTTTATAAGTCGTGTCCATAGTAAAAAAAAAACTCCTCTTAAGTGGGATTTCAGTCTTAGAAACATAAAAACCACAATGATTTAAATGTATGCTGAGGAGCCACAGGGATGTTTCACTTACCAAATCGTCATACATGAAAATCGTGGCATATTATGACAAGGCGCATTGTTACGTTCCCCGAATTCATTGGTTAGAATTTTATGAACACCGCCATTCTGACATTAAAATGACGGTTATTAGGCACAATAGACCTACCTGGCATTACGATAAATGAAGGACTTCTACTGCGAGGTTCATTCAGTTGATTTTCGGCCGTCTTAAAATGCTTTATAACACCTGAAAACCTGGAGGTCGTCTCCGTACAGTACATGACGTGAAAATGCTTATGTTCAAGGTAAAGGTTACGGAACAGGTAAGAGTACGGAATAATGACTGGAGTGCATCAGTTGAAGTTCACTTTTGAGACTGCTCTGTATTTCGTTGAAGCAGAGGCTAAATACTACAAGCAGTGTCACGTGATATTTCTTTCGGGTATAAAGCTGTCTCCTGGTGAGAACTGTTCCCGCGGTAGGTCAGAAGATAGAAAAAACATATTTTTTTTTAGGAAAACTATGTACCTGCCAATTTGCTCATGCGTATTGACAGTACTATTTAAGACAAAACTCCTTTCACACTATGGAAATCGCATCAGGAAAAAATACTGTAGTAAACTTCGAAGGAACTGCAGACAGCATTCTGTATGGCTAGTGACATGATGAACTCCAGAGATATATTGTCAATGACCGACAACGCATCGTGGAGAAGGGAGCTAAAAGAATAAGAGAGGACAAACTTGCAACAGTGTATGATTGTAATATGTACCCTAGCGTAGATGAATATTCACAATGCAGGGATAAGATCTTAGGTACTCTTGGCACTATGCCAAGCCATTGTCTCAGTTTATCGGCAAAGATAGTATTTGTGGGTTTATATCCATCGCCATTATGGTACTAGCCATTTTGCAGATCCTTCTAGCCTTGGACTTTCTATTAGCTACAGTAAAGTGCAGCATTACAAAAAGGGTGTTTTAGCAGAAGGAACAAATAGCACATTTTAAGGGCATGGTGAAAACATTAATTTCCCGCTTGACAATACCGGTTTCAAAACAGGAACACTTACTGGACACAGCACTTTCCATAGCTTCCTCTTTGATGCAGATTGTAGTCTGCACATGCAAACGTGATCGCAATACTCTCAGTAGTTGCCAGATAAGAAGGTGCAAGCTGTTCTGAAATGTGTGGACACTTCAGAGGCACAATCTGCTTAAGAGGGAGTGTTAAATAACTATTTGTATTTTTCAGTTTTCAAGCAATAACATGTATTCAAGTTGTATTACCAAAATTTTATCTTCGACTAAACAGACGTTTTAATCTTGTTAAACTGCTTGACATAAGTAACAGTGGAATCTTCCATTAACTTGTCGGGTAGAATCATTGCAAGGAAATTGTAGGTTAGCTTTCAAGAATGATTACAAGTCCAAAATGACATGAATGCATTATTATCTCCAAAAGTCAACACAGATGTCTTATGTGCCGCAACATTGTTAAATTTGCCAAAAATATTTTAAAAAATAAGTTATTGCAGAAACTCGATTAATATAATTTAGAATCTAACACTCCCCGTTCAACACAGCCACCTACGAAATGGACCCTGATGAGTTGTAATTAGGCCTCTACCATGGCATGTCAGCCGAATTAGGATATTTTCTCCTTTAGAAGTTTACTTTTTGTGGATCAATATTTTTCAAACAATAACCGAAATATTGCATATGTAAAGACAGAATGATATTTTCTTAAGAATCTATAGTCTCTAAAAATACTAAGAGTAAGCAATTTTTTCTTAATCAATCTTAAACTATTGTTAGTAGTTACATTAATTTGAGAACAATTTAAACTTATTATGACATTGCAGTGTATCGCAGGATGAATAAGTGTAGAATGTTGCATGACTGTAAGATGCCGCATGCGTGTTGTTATTTTTATATAGTTTCATAACTATCTGTCGTACACAACAAGTAGACGTGTCGTTGGAAAGTGCATAGAACGGACATCAAACATAATTTGGTGCCTATTCTTCACTTTAAAACCCCTAGGCTGTACCGTAAAATTAATTCAACAACAAATCTTTCATTAATTTTTTTACTTTTTAAAGGTATGTTGTGTCATTATTCATCTACACTGTCGTATGTTTATGTGTTTCCTCATTAATGTAACACCAATTTGAGCTCAATCAGACTTTAAGTTGTGTCACAAGACGGAATAGAGTTGAGAAGTGCGTATATTATTTAAGGGCCTAAAAATGTAGGAAGCGAACTTGAGAAAGCCTAAGTATTTTGATAAGTTGCTCTACGACTAATAGCATCACTGCACCAAAATTCAGCTTTATGCAAATTGTTATGGGTAAAAACCTAATTTGACTGGTGTATATTTACAACAGGATATGCGGTAAGTATTCCATACTGTGTATGAGTTAAAAACTTCCAATATTCTCAAAGAAGTTTGTTGTTACAGTGGACGCAGTGTACAGCACAGCGATGCCTAACTTACAGGTACCTCAATTCGCTCAAATTTTCTGTCCTACTGACGACATTTTAAGGATATGGACATAATAAGCGATTCCTGATTTTCGCGACAAGATTTTTGCACCATCAAAGGACACATCAATCACGTACGTTGAAAAGTTTTCGAACAAATGCAAATCTGCCGAATCTCCGCGCACCACTCGGTGGCCTCGTCAACGGTAGGAATGCCTACATGTTAAAGCAAGAGGGACTTAGGAGAGCGTGGCATATAATTCAACGCTATAAGCATTAATCTATAACTGTAGGTTTCTTGAAGCCAATTTGCGAACATTAAACAATAGCAATCCTAGACAATAGTTTTAGCCAACGTTTTAAACAAAATTGTTTCCAGTGTTATGCATTTAACTGCGGCGCAAGAGATCACGCGTAACGAATCTGTAATTCTGGATAAATATGTACACATAAAGTTGACAAATAACATTGTCTAGGATTGTCATTGAGTATTTTATCCGTATTGGCTTCGAAAAGAGCGTAGAAATACATTGATGTTTTCAGATTTTGTTTCTCTACCACGCACTCTTGTAAGGGTTGAAACTACACGTGTGTACGACTGGAGCCACTGAATTTCGATCAAAGCAATATTGTACCAACTATCAACGCCTTGGGTGTACATCTGCAAGTCTGCTTCATGTCCATGATGACGCAACTCTCATTTGTCTTGCTATTTTACCCGTCAATCACATACGTGTGTAGTCGCCGGAATAATATTATGATTGCTGCTGCTGTCACATTAGCGACGGCTCTACACAAAGACTTTCTCTGCTGATAACCATGAGAACAGCTGCAGTTGTGCGCGAAAGACGTTCCACCAAATGTCGTGTCACGACCGACTTTTTTGTATAGCACATTGCTATAGGAAATTTTAGGTTTTTTTATACACTTGAATACTGCAAGCAATTTAATTGTTTTGTGCACAAAGAACACTTGAAAATATTAACTCATATTTCTTTTGGTGTTTGGTAAGAAGGCCATGTCACATAATAAAATCGTAATGAAACTTATGTTCTTCTTACTATACACTGACAGCGGCAATAAGGATTAAACTACATTGATATATAATGAGATGTGCGCCCTATTAAACGTCCACTATACGCGCAAGAAAATCCCAAGTCTCAATGGGAAGTAATTAGACTTACGTCCTTCTTACCGCCCATCAAATATTTATTTTCCACATTTTCAATCCTGTACCAAATATTGTCCCTTCTCAGGTTAGAATATGTTATTTTTTATCTGAAAAGCATTTTATGAAATGTTAATGAGGTCCTCCGAAAATTGTTTAACATGTATATTAGGCCTACTATCCAGTTACTTTGGGAGAAAATAATTACATAATTTCTTTCAATGCCTTATGTGCATACCTGCAGCTCTACTCCTTGGAGCTCTGCTAGCTAATCACAGACGAGTGGTGTCGCAGCAATCTGGCTGTGATTGGCTCAGTCTGCATGCATACATTCTGTCAAGAACTATGAAACAGGGCAGCAGGTGTGCTCATTGAAACAAGTTGTTGCGAAATTATTTTCGCCAAAAAAAATCAATCGCTCTTCTTAGCATTGTCCTACGGGATAGGCACACATATATATTCTCACGCCCAGAATGTTTATTTTGTATTCCCCCTGACATTCCTTGAAGTTTTGACACATATGTCTGGAGTATCCTCTGCTGCGATAGTCGTGTGTAACACGCAATACGCCTCGTGAGTGTGCGAACGACGATGTGTTCCCACGTCTTCTCCGCCGCGGCATACGGACAGGAAGCAGCCCTCGCTTGTCAGTTGTTGACGGCATGTCGCGGCCCTGCTTTGTTTCTAAGACCACGTGACTGCTGATAAGACTGGCGTAGTAACATCAGCTAGGATGTGAATAAATATATATGTAACATGTTTAGCTCCTGATAATATTTCGCTCATAAATCCACGTTCAGGGCGCGGCATACATGCAATTTTCATAGCCATGTTTTTATTTTTTATTTGTACCAGATTATTTTTTTCCTTATTTTAGACATAAAACATAACTAAATTTTTCTCTAATGAATTTTTTAATCTCTCATAGTTTTCGCATAATGGCTTGTTAAAATCAAAATTTGCGCGTTTTCGTTCTAAGGACTACCCTCAAACCGACACACCAAACTGAAAAATAAAATCACAGTTCATAAAGACGTTGCAAGCTACAATTTAACGTATATAAAATCAAAGAAAAAGGACTTTTTGCCTTTAAATAAAAATGCTGATATTTAAATTTTTTAAATTTAATTTTTTAAATACAAACATGATTTATTTTGTGGTTTAACATAGCTGAACTTGTAGCCTACAGCATTGTTATTCACTGTGCATTTTTACAGTTTGGTGAGTTTGTTTTAGTGTCGTCCTTAAAAACGGAAACGTGCCAATGTTGGCTTTAACAAGCCATTACGCAAAAACTATGCGAAATAAAAAAAAAATTATGAGACTAATTTTTATCACATTTTGTGTCTAAAACAATAAAATAATATCTGGTACAAATAGAAAAAATAAAAACATGGTGATGAAAATTGCTGTAGTATGTTAAGTTAAGTCGTCATCTTCAATTCTAAAATGATCCCTTGGAGGTCCATTTCACCATTAGGACTGTAAATTCTGTCTTGTATCGCAACACACTTTACAAAATATTACAGTTACTAATGCTAGGGACGTGCAATATTCACGTTATTGTTCGGCGGCACCATAGAATCCACAGTTCTGTACATACCAGTTGACGGCATGTGATTACATTGACCACGAGTTTTAAGTGATGTAATATACGTGTGTGACCGCTCTACACGAGGTTTGTCACTGCATCGTTATCTTCTGGCCAGTGGCAATCTTCGTGGAAGGCCACGACATTGTCGGATAATGGGAGGCGTTGAACGCACCAACCTCAGTCTGGATTCTAGTCTATTAACAAAAAAAAATAACACGAATTTTGCACGCCGCTAGTTATTGCCCGTTAATTTGACGGAAGTTGTATGAAACAAGAGTATAGTCAGTCGCGTAGCCAGTATTTGTGTAAAGGAGGAGTTTTAACCTGGGAATTTTGTGAAGGAACACCGACCATCTCTTTAAAGTAAGGGGGGTGGCCCTCCCCCAGAAAAATTTGGATTTTAAAATGCAAAATAGTGCTATCTTAGCTTTTTTTCGTGACTAAACATTTAATGAGGAATTTTTCAAAATTCCACCGTTTTAAAGCTTCTTTCCACGAAAAATTTGGCTTTTACGGTGAAAAATAGTGCTATTTTAACAGTTTTAGTACCTAAAAATAGAGTATATGTTGCTGGTGAAAATATTTTAAATATTTTAATAATATTCCACCTTTTTGGAATTGGAGTTCGGGGGTCCTCCCCGAAAAAAAATTTGAATTTTAGGGTTCAAAGTAGGGCTATTTTAAACTGTTTTCGTAACTAAATATCGAAATTTCTACAAGTGAAAATATTACAAATTTTTTAGTATGAATTTTCCCAATTTTTTATTGGCTAAAGGGGGGGAGGGTTCTGGCCCCCATCAATATCCCCCGGCTACGCCCCTGAGTATAGTATGGGTCACAAAACTAGGAAGGAAGTCAACAAACCCGGCAATAATCAAACAAGCATTTAATGCGCTTCACATTTAAGGAACATTTCTACTGACTGGATGTACTTCTCTTGGACATACTTCATTGCGATGCAGATATCAGACAAAAAAAAAATTCTACTAAATGTAGTTCAGCGATGCACTCACATCGCACTACTCTTTCAATTATCATAACTGGAGCCATTATTTTGTGGTGAAAATATTTTTGCAGCATTTGGTTTCAGTTAGATATGTGCACAACTGTCGATATGTTTCATGGCCAGTGATTGGATGATTTACGCCTACTTATCTTGGTGTTTCTACGGGCAAACCACAAAAGTACAGAGTCACAATAACCTCACTCTGATTGGTGCAGTCAAATGAGAGACCAGTATGGACGAAGATACGCTGCCAATAACCATAAAGCAGAGATGCAGATTAGCACGAAAGCCATTGAAACCAAATGGTGTAGAAATCTTTATGCGACAAACTCTAGCCTCTTATCATAACCTTTCTACTTAAAGGCGTTACAATGGCTGCTGCAAACGTCAGTATACTGTCTGCACCGCATTCTTACGAGGGCATGTCGGACTAATGGAAATATGCGCAGCATGTCGACGAATGTAAACAGTTGCTACTTGAATGAACACGTTCAGTATTCGAACTACTGAATACGACGCATGCTCTGTTTATTGCGCAGCATGCAAGATGTCGGATATAATACGTAACAAAAACCATACTGGACCTGGGTTGAGCAACAAACATAATTACGTGATGCCAATCAACTTATCACCGAGTCTTGTAAGTAACATATGTTTATTTACACCACGCATAGCGATGATGGTTTATCGCGGGAAAACTTGACTGTTTACTGGGCTTCAACGTACGTACAGCTTACTATAAGATTATTGGCTTTAGCTTGTACGTGGGGCTGTTGCCCTATTTGACTAAGCCAGTAAGAATGCCGATATTATATAGTTGATGCCCGTTATTGGTCTGAAGGCAACTATGTTGTGTCAGAAGTATATCACCGAATCATATATGTTGCAAGAAACCTACGGCGTTTTCAAGGGTATGTTGCCAGAAAACATTTTCGCGATGTACCGTCACCTCTAACCATGCATTATGTACATAGGTACGTAAATTTCGCAGATACATTCCAGGTCAGGTTGAACGCCAATTATGTATACTTCATTGTCATGTGTGTGACTTGCTGGCGGCTGTTACGAGACGCGTTTGACTACTGCAAGTCAGTAGTAAATAAGGAAATAATGCGAAGTGATATCGCTTGCTACCTGCTTCTACTGTTATTAGCCAATAGATATGGACCCCTGTTTTTCGCTAAAAGAATTTTGCCTCGCTTTGTTTCAGTGCCTTACGTGCACATCTGCAGTTCTGCTTCATGGTCGGTGATTGGATATTTTAGTCCTCACGAGCCTTGAGCTTCTTCCGGCAAATCACAGACGTGTGGCGTTGAATGAATGTTATTGTAATTTGCTCAGTCAAATGAGACACGGCTCTTCGCACAGACGCGCTGCCAATAACTGTGAAGCAGAATTGCAGATGTGCAGGTAAGTTATTTAAACAAACTGTGGCAAAATTCTTTTCGCGAAAAACAAGGGTCCCTACCAATAGATAATCGATTGTGGCTATTGGGTGTATAGGACTGACAAGTCTAAGTTGCTGCCAGATGAATGTGCGAAATTGACCTACCTCTACTTATGTATGATTAGAGAGTAGGAGGAACTCTGTTGCAGGAGGAAACTAGAAACGCCTCTCACATAGGGACTAGAAAATTTCGAGAACTTCAATGGCATGTAGGCTATAGAATCCATTGTACTATACATAGTCAAGCCCCGTCTATTCGTTCATTGTCTGTTGTTCCACTGAGTAGCAGCTAGTTGACTAATAGTCGGGGCTTGAGTATGTATAGTATAATGGATTCTAGCCTACATGTCCTTGAATTCGCAAAATTTTCAAGTCCCTAAAGAGAAAAAACTAAAAAGCCATAAAATTGTCCTCGCTAATGTCGGTTATATGAAACCTACTGTGCGTGTTTAAAGCTCAATATTTTTTCCGGGTGTATACGGTCCTTCTCCTTGCTCCATACGTCATATCAATAGAGACTGGAAAAATTCGCGGGTTTAACTGAACTGTAGGCTAGCATCCAAGAATATATGTATACTCTATAGACAACAACTCCTCATTGGCTGCTCGCTACACAGTGATATCACATGAACCAGTATTCAGCCGTTTCTTTACCATTAGCTCAGCGCCTTCCAATACGTGCGTAAAAGTGAAGAGCTAATTGTCTAAGTTACACGAATTTACAGTTTTTTGAATTCTAACTTGTACGCTAATTAAAACGCCTTTTTTCAAGTGCACACATATCAGTGCGAATTAATTCCTGTTCCAACTGTCACTTTTACTTGGATAGATGTTCATTATACTAATTGAAAATATGACGTATTTAGTAATTTAGCATACTACCCACTGTCGCAGTGTCCAACACAGAGGGCAGTTACACAAAGAAATAACTTTTGCAAACTGGTGTCTAATTTCATACTTTAATTTCAAGTGAAAGATGTAATTTGTATTTGAGATTATTACCTTTAAGAGTGCGTAGTAGATAAATAAACGCTGAAAAAAATTGATTTCTACGCCTTTTTTCGAAGCCAATATGGATAAAATACTCAGTGACAATCCTAGATAATGGTAATTTCCAACTTTATGAGTAAATATTTATCTAAAATTACTAATTCGTTACGAGTGATCTCTTGCGCGGCAGTTAAATGCACAAGATTCCTGCGTCAGAGATTGTGTCTCGGAAGTTCATAACACTGGAAACAATTTTGTTTTAAACGTTGGCTAAAACTACTGTCTAGGATTACTATTGTTTGATTTTCGCAAATTGGCTGCAAAAAACCTGCAGCTATAGATTAATTCTTTTAGAGTTTAACTATGCACCATGCCCTCTTAAGCTACATTTACAGACAATATTACCACACAATTTTCATCCTTAATTATTTGAAAACTATAAGCTAGAACCATACTGATACAACTACAGTTACGGCAATACAGTTGGTTCGTTGCAACAGTAAAACATATGAAATAGTCTCTTTAATGAATACACTAATTTCGTCTCGGGTACAGTGTCGGTGTGTTGTAACAGACTGAATTTTTTTGCCTAGGTAGGCCTACTTATTTATTTCTCATTACAACAATATTAGCGATGGTTATGTGGATTGTTTCAATTCGTAATCATTACGAGCGGTAATTACTGTGCCTCGGATTAAGGCAGTAAGTAACCTCTCAGTAAAATAAATAATAACCGTTCGGTTTAAAGGCTAAAATTTTTATTTAATTATCAGATCGGTATAGATCACGGTCGTAGAAGAACAGGTCTGGACACTCGCCTGGATATTTGACCCCCTTGTTGTTTGGCTGTAGTTCACCAAGTTACCAAGAATATTGTGTTTTATTGGCGCTGATGTTACGGCGGTCGGACTAAACTCCGCCCACTTCCTCCCCACTAAGATAACCAATTTATCAAAACGTATTTTTTATCAATTTATGAAATACTTTTTTCGCTCACAAATTTAAGAAAAGGCTCCAGGAATCTTTATTTACTTTATAAATTTAACAATGGAAAAAAGTGGACGGAGTTTGAGTTCGACCGCCTGAAAAACAGCGCCAAAAAGTACGACATTCTCGGTAACTTGACGAACTACAGCCAAACAACAAGGATGTCAAGCAAAATACATTGTTAGATAGGCGAGTGTCCAGACCTGTTCTTCTACGACCGTGGTGTAGACACAGGTCGTCACCAAAGCCCTTGTGTCCTGCATTATATGTGATATGGGACAACACCATGCATAGGCCTATACACGGTACACTGGAACAAAAGTCTTCGTACATTTACCATACTAATGTATGGGAATGTTAAGAATGAAGGTATGGTAATATTCTTCACCATAGCGTTCCATTACCAATTTAGGAAACGGCCGAATAAAATAGGCTATACAAGTTTTAGGCCCGAAGGCCAACACACCCTCCTTCCACCCGCATTGAAACTGTACTCGGACGAGTGAATCAATGCACTAATAAAATTTACAGACGTTAGTAGACTTATATAGCAACAATTATCAGCAGTTGCTCTATATACGTTCTGAAGTACGAAAAATGTCCCATATTATGGAGGCATATGGCTGAAAAAATTCCATTTCTGTTTAGGAAGTTTTATTTTCCAGTGTACAACAAGGTTTTTAAGCCTGGTGTAAGAATTCGAATAGTCTGCATACAAACGTACACCACAAATATCTGTCAATCAAACCTCAATTAAAAATAATATACGTACATTGGACTTAACTCCATTAAAAAAATTAAATTAAATTAAACGCAAAAGTGTTGTGCTGATGGGACAGACTTTCAAAAATTTATAAATGTTCAAAACTAATTTTAAACAAATCATATAAGCAAAAATATTTAAATAAACATTTTTTTTCTACTAGAAAAAACACACATGATGAAAGCTAAAAAATTAAATCAATGTTTGCTGTGTAATGTTTTGATTTTCACTGATCATGTTTTAATTAACACTGTTCTGAATTGCATATACTTTACAGCCTATCTTTTTGCATTTTTAGAAACGTTTGTGATATTTTGCGTTCATTTTTATACTCTGCATGTGAATTTTTAACCGTTTCTAATTATTTGTGTGTCTATGTTCCCATCACTATTTACTGCTTCTTGAACGCAGCTTTTCATTGGACAAAAATTTAATATTTATTTAATTTTAATTTTTTTTTGTGAACTTCACTGTTGGCACATAACTTCAAGAAGTTATTATTAAAGTCTAAGTAGTTTATTTTGTCCCGTTGTGATAGTGTGTGGGACTGCAGTATATTTACATGTATACAGTTTGATTTGAAGTCAGTGACGCTCATACTTAAAATTTTTAAATTATCAGGTATGCTAATTCACGAAGTTAACTGCGCATAATTTGTACAGACAAAAAGTATGTATGTTTTACTATTTGCCTCACTGTTTTTTAATTTTTTTTAACTCATACATTTTATTAAAAGTAGTGGAATTGCGCAAGCCTTAGTGACATCATCGCATCCATGTAGTGCCTATAATCAACAGTCCATATAATGAGTCCGTAATTATTATATTACTAAATATTTAATTACCAAAAAAATAGGCCCACGCGTAACCTCGTTAAATGAAGTGAATGTAGGCCTAGCATAGATGACGGTTGATTTATCACTGTTAACTGTTACAACAACTATTTATACTGAAAAAATCTTAGTACAAAGTAACGGTGTACGCTAGCAACAATTATTATCGTACAAGCTCGACATAAAAGAACATAATATGTCGAAGAGTAAAACTGGGCTGCGATTAAAAATACTCCTAGCTTTGTACGAAACAGATGTTGCCAACAGTAACAAGTTGCGCACAAACTCTCTTTCAGCGTCTGTATTAATTATTAGGCTAAGCACATATTATGGATAAACACCAAAAAGAAAGAATAAGCCAAACACCTTACCACATACAAGACAATTCGACTCTGTCGTTGTGAAAGTTATGCTAAGTACACAGTGCTTGTAAAACGTAGATTGTTCTGGATCAATAACCACGGAACGTAGACTTCACAATCACAAAAGTGTTTACGAATAAGTAATATGTGTGTATTTGCTTACCTTTATCAACCTGAAGGGCCGTACGTATTCCCACAGTGTTTGTCTTGTAAATTTATTTACAACACAATAACAAAACACAGTAGAGAACAATAGTACACACGGCCTACGACATGACGGTGACGACATTCACACTAGCGCTATCTATGCAGCTGAGAAATGAAACATAATGGTTCGAATTTCAAATTCACGACGTTACCAACTCGCGTCACGATATTGTTCACCTTTTTTTTTTAGAACATTATCTTATAAATAAAGCGTGATCATAACAATAACAGTATTAAAACGTGAATTTTAAATAAGAGACTTTATTACTTAACTATTGAATTATATTATGATACAACCGCTGGAGTCACTGCCGTCAGTTGCCAAAATGTTGCCTCCGTGTTCAGTAACATAAGTCAAGGACAAAGTTTAAACAAATGTCTGTTTTTTTTTCTTGCAACTTCCAGCAACGCTACCTGTCGCATGCGCAGATAATGCAACTGTGTTATGGTCGCAGCAGTATGTTTTCGTCTTCGTGTGTCATCAAAGGATGATCTTATTCAAGGTAAGCAAAAATCTGCATCATTACTTCCACAGTTGAATTGTAATAACACATAAATATGTTAAGTGCATGAACGCATGGACAACGACCTATTTGTAAGCTGCAGCATCAAATCACTACGGGAGTCTGACCAAGCCATTTTTATAACCACTCTATGTGAGTCTATATACGTAACGCTAAAATATCGGGCAGATAGAATGCTATATTACCCAGTTTAAAATTTTCTGTAAAACTATTGCAGTTGTCAGTAGTGGACAAGTTTCGAATTATACGCATTGCCCTTTTCCTTTTTGTGCAGTGAAAACTATCTAAAATGAACATGAACTGATATGAAATTATAGTAAAATTTTCGATCCAGATTGACATGAAACATGGACTGAATCATGTGTGCGAGACGTCTCTTGCGAAACAGTGAACTACAGAACAAATGACTGTCAAAAAACAAAGAGGCGAACTTTTGTAAAATATTGTTTCAATTTGTTCGTCAGAATACTTATTTTTATTTATTTTGCACCTCCCATTATTTTTAAAAGATTTAAAATTTTTATTTAGCTAGTTCAGTTATAATCTGTTACATAACCTAAAGCCTAGAGCACAATGAACAATAAATTAACACAGAGATAAGAATATCGTAAACATAAACACAGGGACCAAGTACGTATTACAATTATTGTAATAAGCTTTGTAGGCCTAATAAGTCGTAGAAATTAAGCTGTTGTTATTTTGAAGAAATTTTTGGTGATACAGTTGGCGATAAATAGAATTAAATAGGCCTATAACCTGATGTTTAAACAACACTACATCGTTTTTAAATAAACATGAAGACATTTCATACATAAATCCTTTCGTTTATACTGTGGCAGTGACGCCACTTCAAAACAATTCAACTCTTTCTGCCTTCGAATTAAAAAAAATTACAGTCGTTGTTTATGTTCAACCAAGTCCTTGAGTCTCTCGTGCGGCAAGGTAGTATCCCTTCAGGGCTTCTTATTGGCTAAACATTTTACATAGTATTAGCACTAAGCAAAAGTTGAACCTGATCGAATTTTTCTTAGTACCAAACTTGCCTTATGCGTGTGCTGATCTCTATGTTCGACTGTAGCTGCAGGTTTGCTCTCGTGTTTAATACTGTGTATGCTAATGTCCATTGAAACTCATTCTTACGCGATTCAGTGAGGTGACAGCTTCGTCTTCGTTTAGTTTAGTCCGAGGGATGTTTTTCAGGGCACGGTCTACCGCAATTTTCAACACCATTTTTTTATTTGTACCAGATATTTTTTTCTTATTTTAGACACAAAATGTGACTAAATTTGGCTCTTATGAAATTTTTTTATCTCTCATAGTTTTCGCGTAATGGCTTGTTAAAGTCATATTTTGCATGTTTCCGTTTTAACGACTACACTAAAACCAACTGATATACCAAACTCAAAAAAATCACAGTGGATGAAGACATTGCAGGCTACAATGATATGCTCATAAAATTAAAGAATAAAAATTATTTGAATTTTAAAAAAATGCTTAAACTTAATATAAAAATTTTAAAAATTCAATACATTTTTTTAATACAAATAATTTTTATTCTTTGATTTTATGAGCATGTCATTGTAGCCTGTAATGTCTTTATCCACTTAGTTTGGTATAAGAGTTGGTTTTAGTGTAGTCGTTAAAACGGAAACATGCAAAATATGACTTTAACAAGCCATTACGCGAAAACTATGAGAGATAAAAAAATTTAATAACAGCCAAATTTAGTCACATTTTGTGTCTAAAATAATAAAAAAATATCTGGTACAAATAAAAAATAAAATAATGATGATGAAAATTGCGGCAGACCGCGCCCTTCTTCAATCCGCATTTCTGAAGTAAAACCTGAATCAAGACTCTTCAGTCCACACCTTGTTCAATCCGGATTTAACTGATACTCTAAACGTAGCCCTACTATGTAAGTAATTGTTACTTGTTCCCCAAAAATAATATTGTAACTATTATATGTGAATAAACGTTGAAAAAAAGCGAACGTATATTAGAAAATATATTGTGTTGTATGTGAAAATGATTTTAATACATGACAAACAGTTTTGACATATTTTATGATATATTTGGCATGTTATTTCCATTTGAATATACTGTCTGTTTCAACGCCAAGGAAACCAGTTTGATTTACTACGCCGATTAGTTTTTTTGTATATATTTCTGTTTTTTACTGCATTTGTATGTGAACATCATGTATTTTGTGTTGAATAAGTTGAAGGCAAGTTTATTAGAAGGAAACCACGTGATTAGATTATTCAATACATTGGCGGCGGTCTCACCCAGTGTCTCAATATTTATGTGGTTTGATATGTGGGTTTGTGATATCAGCAAGTGAAATTATCACAGCAGTGCAGCATAACTGTAGCTCTAAATTGTTTATATGTGAAGTAATGTAACAGACAGAAGTACACGTACTTACAGTTGATACTTGTAAATAAATACACACACACGAAGAGACGACACACATTTTTCCGCAGAAGCACGCTCACAATGTTTCGCCAGTATTAAACTGTCTTCCTCGGGCGACAAGACATGGCACACTGCACTCCAGCATCAGTGTGTGCTCTGTGACCTGTAAGCCTAGCGACCGGGAGGCGAACTAAGCATGGCGGGAATTTCAAACATGGGGCAGTAATGTAGGTCTGGTTGTGATGGCTTGCAATGAACAGGGGGGAGGAAAAGTGAGTTATCTGATATTGAAGCCAGGAGATTGTCTTGATTTTGTGATATGTTGATGGGTCAGTTCCCAGCGTCTGAGCTCTGAACTATTGCAAGAAGATGGCAAGGATTTCACAATTCTGGTGCTGTAGCAGGAATCAAAGTCTGTTGTGGGAAACTGCATGAGTTGCAACTGGCTTTTCTTGTGGGCAGATTTTGCGTCCAGCTAGGGCTTGCTTTGTGTCAGCTCTGTGGCCATTCATTATCTGTCTTAGATTGTTGGTGGTTAGGCCTATGTACTCTGCATCACAGTGTTTACATTGGAGCTGATATATCAGGTTTGTTGTAGCACAGTTGTAGCTACCTTGGATGGGATATGTGTGGTTTGTCAGTCTGCTGATGAATGGTGTAGGAACCACAGCGAGAACTGTTACAGTGGTAGGAGCCTTTGGGGTTAACTGGTTTGCTGGAGGTTGCAGTTGGTGGGAGTTTCGGACGGACTAGTTTGTTGCGGAGGTTGGGTGGTCATTTGAAAACCAATCTGGGGGGCCTTGAAAACAAGTCTTGTGTCTGTGGTGACGCAGCCAGGATTTTGTGTCCAGAGTCTTGTATGGTCTTGAGTTTATTTAAACCTTCATGGTAACAATCAGGGGGATGTCAGAATTGGTAGTTTTGGTTTGTGTGTCTGTATTAGTGATGGCACGTTGGATCTGTTTGTGAACAATTGGTTTGGGGTAACCTCTGTTTATGAAGGCTCTGGCTATCTGGTCACATTCTTTGTTTACGTAATTCTCGGTGGAGCATATGCGTTTTGCCCTTGTGGCAAGGCTGTAAGGTAGTGACTTTTCCATATTGTAAAGGTGGTAGCTTTCGAAGTGCAGATACTGTAGGTTGTTGGTAGGTTTAGTGTGGACAGAGGTGTTGATGGTACCATTGTGGAGTGTTAGTTCGACATCCAGGAATATGGCATGTGTTTTTGAGCATGACCATGTAAACTTGAGTGGGACTGGTTGAGTTGAGGCTATTCAGGAAGTCAGTAAGGCAGTTTTCTGTGGAAGTCCAGATCATGAAAATATCATCTATGAATCTCATCCAGCAGTGAGGCTGGATTGGTTGGTGAGCGAGGAAGCGATGTAAGTTATTGTAAATAGCAAAAGCCTGAGAACACCTGCTTGTTGAACCCCAGTATTTATTAATTGTGACTGGGAATGAAATGTTTCAATAATACTGGATTCTATTTCCATTATTAGTCTTCTGTTTGTCAAAAAAGATTTTGTCTGACTATTTTCATTTCCGCTGATACCTAAATTTCCTACATTTTCCCGTAAAATGTTATGAGCAGCTGTATCAAGTGCTTCAGATAAGCAAATATTCCTGGCGTATCACAATCTTAATATTTACATTATATAATGATTTCAGTCAATTGATATATTACTAGCGACATGCAAAATTCGCGTTATTTTCTGACAGCTGACTGGACTCCTAGTGACTATAGGCTCGTTCGACGTCTCCCGTTGGCCGATATTGTCGTGACTTGCCACGGAGAATACTTACACGGTGGGGAGGCCAATCTCTGTAATACACGTAAATGACATCACATAACATTTCGTGGCCATTTGAATAGCAGGTTATGCTTTGTTATGTACAGGGAAAAGAAGTTTAGTTTGCTACCAAACGATAACGCGAATTTTGCATGTCTGTATTACATATTCTGTACTTTTTCCTTGTAGAAATCATGTTGGAAACTATCTTACAGTTTATATATGTATATGATTATTCATCTCTTTAGTATAAATAAGGAATTTTTGAAAATTGCAGTATGGTCTGTAGTCATATTTTTTTTTATTTAGAGACTAGAACGTATCTGGGGAACTAACTGAATATAAGTAAAAACGTCAGACAGTTGTGTTTATGCCTAACTTGGCCCTGCTTACTTAGCAGATCCGTAGTGGACATTTTGGGTTCTCTAGGTTTCAACTCTCCTAACTCCATAAGCCTATGTCTTCCGAACCTATCTCTCGCCTTATTGCACAATAGGGCGGTTATATTATTTAACTTGCTGGAGTTATGCAGGTGTGTTCAGTTAAGTGACAAGGTTCACTCGATCACTAGGTTATGGCTAAAAGCCTGCAAGCAATTGAGGGTCTCGTAACTGAAAATAAAATTGAAAACTCTACTCGAGTAACTTCATAAACACCTCAAGCTGAATTTCGCCCTACCCACGCAGACAATGTGACTTAATATGTTATAACAACCTCTAGTTAGCCTGCAAAAAATCTGGGACCGTTTCTTTACAGCCTTTTCATCCTGTATAAAGTTATTTCAGAAAATCATTCTTTTAAGACCATTCTCTCTCGTTTCTAATGATTTTTTGCGATAATTACTTTTTAGATCTTAAATGAAAGCACGTGACGTATCACAAATCGGTTTAGCAGTTTTGTTTACAATGGTTTTTGCCGGAATTTCTAATTTTTTCAAGGCGGTAAACTATATGATTTCTAATAATATGTCAATTTAAAAAAGTAATAAAAACCATAGTATTTAGTGCCTCAAAAATGAGCCAACATGGTAAAAATAATTTTTAACGAAACTGCCGCACGCATACTGTATTTGATATCTGCTCTCGTTTAGGTTTAAAAAAACTATCGTGAAAACAACAGAAACGGAAAACATGGCCTTAAAATAAGAGCTTAAAATTTTACGGAAGATGCCTTTTTGAACTGTATTTTTGGCGCTATAGAAAAAAAAACGCGAAGTAAGCCCGGATAGAGTAAAATTTCAACCTGAGGTGCTTACATGGCGATTCAAGTAAAGTTTACTTACGTCTGTGAAGTTACCAGATCTAAAACTGTCGGCGCTAGTTGAATTGCTTCCATAGAGTTTCAGAGCTAAAACTGTCGACGCTAATGAACTTCTTTGGCGTTTATAAATACTCCCGAGCTAGAGCAGGTTCAGGTTAGATAACTTAGTTATCGAAAATTTCACGCAACCATCTTTTGCCTCTTTTCACCCCTTTAATTATCCATTTTCGAAAAATCCTTCCTTATTGGGGCCTAAGCCGTGAGGGAAAGCTATGTTGAAAATTTCACGTTAATAGGTCCAGCGGTTTGGGCTGTGCGATAATGAGTGAATAAATGAGTGGGGCACTTAATTTTATGTATAGAGATTAAAAACGTCCTAAATAGTAATGGAAGTGGGACAATTATCATGCTTCAGATTAATGACCAGCATTGTTAGTACCCACGTCTGGTAATGTCGGTATGCATTTGACTGTTTCCTAAACTTGTAGCCTATAGGAGAGTTACCATTGACGTATGGGAAACGAATTCCCCATACCTAATTTCTTAACACTCACGAGGGTGTATACGATAAGAATTTTTAAAATGTGTAAAACTGATCAGTAAGAAGAATCCCCTTACTAGTGAAGGAATTTTTAACGGCATTTTCCCACGATTGTTTGGATATATTTTCCTGAAGTGCATGTGATGTGATGGCCTTCAATTTACAACACTCAGGCCTACGTGCAGTACTTTCCATTACGAGTACGTAAAATTTAGTTTTCTTATACGCAGCAGTGGAATGATACCTCAGTTTACTTATCTCAGCACGTGTGCAACGTCAGACTGCATGTCTGCGTGCCTATGCAGGAGACATTGTAACATTCCTCCCGCTCTTCTGCATCTACAGCACGTCGCTGCATTCCAACCATACATACTGCAGTGTTGCACGACTGTGCTCGGTACTCGACTACTCGCACAGGTAAAGAAATGTTTGTTTTTTTACAAAAATAAATGGTTACCAGTTTCGGAGATTTTTTTTTTTTTTTTAAATAAAAGACAAAATATTTGTGAAACGAGACCGGCATGCAAAAGTTTTATATCTCACGTCGAACATTCTGATTATTTGTATCCCTATAGTGTCCTCAGGTATTTGGAAAATTTAGACTACTCAGATAACCTACGACATTCTTGTTCTGACATTTGCTTACAAGCTTTTTCTTGTAAAAGTACGATTTTTTTCGCTGTGTACGTTATTCTGTAGTCTTCTATCTCCCTCACAAGTTCTTCTGTAGACGAGCGTCCACGAGGCGGTTATGAGTAGATATTGTGATTTGTCGCAGAGAAAACTGAACTGTTTGGTAGTTTACAAAGTAACTTCAGCATGTCGGCATCTTTGTTTATGCACATGACCGTGTTACCCTATTTGACTGTCCCAATTGGAATTCTGCTCTGTGATTGGTCTGTTGACAGCTATGTCGTGTCGGTCAGTTTTCACGCAACCATGAATGTTGCAAGAAACTGCAGCGTTTTCAAGGGTATATCACAGAGAAAAAGGTTTGCTACAGTTAACTGAACGTAAGTTTACTGTGAAATCGGTGACTATTCACTGATTCCGATAAAGCTTGCCAACATTCCACAAGTTAATTAGTGAATGTCCACAGATTTTCCAGTATTTTTACACTGAATCAATAAGTGAAAACAGTTATTTGAAAACAACTGAAAAAAATTGTGAATATTCACTGATTCCCGTGTGAGATGTTGGCACTCTTAAAGGAAATCAGTGACGTTCACAAATTAAACAGTGATTATCTGTCACTGATTCAAATTGTTGAAACTGCTCCATCCATCATCGTGAATCAGTGAATATTCACGAATTCAGATTCAGAGTGTACGGCGAAACAAAAGAAATATATTTTACCGAACAAAATTTTTGTTTGCTTGACAATCTGTGAAAAGCGTAACAAACGGATTTTGTTGGCCAACAAAGTTCATGTTTAACGGGACTAAATCTTCCTGTTGAGGTAACAAAATCAGCCAGGCAACCATATATTTGGTTGATTCGACGTTTACAAGGTTATATCTCTACGGTTGACTGAACCAAACCTTATTCTCTGTGAAGTTGGCACAAAAAATTATTCGCGATATTTCACTATGTAATTAGGGATCATGATTTTCGCGAAAAGGTTTCTGCACCACTGTGTTGCAATGTCTCGTGTGCATATCTGAAGCTCTGGTTTGTGGAAATTGGCATTACTACTTTAAGTGTAACATATCATAACAAGGTTACAGCGACACCTAGAGTCTTAAGGGTGCCGCCTACCCGCGCGTGAGAGTCTCAGCAGCGACAGAGCAGTAAGGTCGACCTTGAAGCGCGCATCAAATGCCGCGTCGCCTCAACGAGCCAAGCTCTGAACTAGCGTGCAAGCTTCCCGCCAAAAGGTTTTTACTATGGGACACTAAGCGGTGACCATATAATTTTATTGGTGGAAAGTCTGCAACTAAGTTCAGTGCAGGTCGCAACCTGAGTTTCACATACATCCAGTTAGTACATTTTGAAGTACGCCAGTCTATAAAGGCCGTATTTAGCCATTTTGGAGGGCTTAGAAACAGTGTTTTTAATGAGCGTGGCGTCTTAACGATGAGGTCCCGACCTTGTCTGGAGTTTTTTTTTTTCGTACGTTGACACAATGGGCACTCGTGGAATGTTTTCGTAGAAAAAACCTGTTTACGAACACACTGCAACCCAATTGAAGCGTGGGGTAGGCGGCCTCCTTAATTAAGGCATAGCTCTTTAGTTTTGCAGTGGTTTCGAAAATATTTTTTTAACGCAAATTATTGCATATATAAAAAAATTCATTCTTACAGTTTTAACACGTATATATCATGGTTTGTAACTTAATTTTTCTGTTGCAGTACAACAAATGGATTTTTAGATTTATGCCACTGAAATATAACATATTTTGTTCTCAAAATAAGCTAAAATAAAGGGAAATATTTTTTTTACTAGCAAACGGTACATTATTTTTAAAAAAAATCTCTGGTGAAAATGTGTATAGTATGACTGTACACAATCTAAAATTTTTTCAAAGCGTTTGAATAAAAAATATTCGAGTTATTTGCAAACGTTTGAAATAAATGAAAGAACATGGTCTTAATTAGCGGGCGTGCCTCCAAAACGCTGAGAGTTAAAAACATGACATTATCGACCACGAATCAGAGCTGCATGAGTGCAAGTAAGGAACTAGAGATCAGTGTTCCTTATTACAAGTAGCCTGCTGGAAATTCGTAGGTTTGTTAACTCACGTGACCCAGTTTTGTCTGCAAGCTATTGAGGGTGTCACGACTTAAGACCGTGTCTCAGTTCACTGAAGTGTGTGCTTCTCTCGGCCACCAACAGAGAGCAGGTATGTGTAGTTTTAGCATTAAGTGACCACTGTGTAGCACACAGTCAAATTTAAAAAATATAAAAAGTACTTTCACAAAAAAAACCTCTGTGGAAACTTGTTTCAAAAAAACTTTGCAAATTTGACACAGGGCGTGCTTATAAATACGCAGATACAAATGTGTCATCATATTTACAAAAAAATTTGTGTGCATATTTACAAATAATAATTGTGCATTTACAAATAACTTCTTGTATATTTTGCTACAGTTGTTTGAAGTGTTACAAAATTATTTTCGGCAGTCAATATCCAATGAATGTTGAAAAATTACAAGGCTACTTTGTGCAATGGGACAGGCTCTCTGTGGCTACTTTGTTTCACATCAACACTCTGCTCATAAAAGTATATCCCACCTGTCTTCACAGGCATTCGGAAAATTTAGACCACTTTAATGAACTCTGACATTCTTTTTGTAATAGCTGAACTGATAAATGTTCTGGCATTTGTCTACAAGCATTTTCTTGTAAAAGTACGAACCTTATTTTAGTGTGCATGTAAGATAACAATTAAAATATTTAACATGTTTCTTGCACAGAAATTCGAAGCCATATTATGACGGAGGGGGGAGGTTTGCCCTATAGACACGTCAGTGGGTTCTTTCACGAAGGTCATTGAATTCAATTCATTCGTTTCCCTAGTGCGGAGATATAATTATCTGCCGACTGTTACAACACGTGTTGTTGAGAGCGGTATTATTTTCCTCTCGAAGTTCAATAATTACTACAGTTTGTTTCAGTGCATTATGTGAACATATGTTTCTCTGCTTCGTGGCCAGTGATTGGAAGTTGTTAACTTTCGGCGTCTCGGGGTCCTACCCACAAATCACGGACGTGTGGTGTCGCGGTAACATTGCTCTGGTCGGCGCAGTCAAATGAACCACGCCTCTGCCCTATTATACTCTGCCAATAACCACGAACCTGAGTTGCAGGTGTAGGCATTGAAACAAGTTGTTGCAAAATCCTTTTCCCCAAAAATCACTGTCTCTCTGTCCCCTGAATTCGCCAAAACATATCTTATTAGCGTAAGGTGTATGCGAGGCGCAAAACCGATGGATAGAGACGGGAAAAATTCGCTGGTTCACTGACATGTATAGGCTAGCCTCCAAGAACATATGTTAAATCGTGCAGACAGCGGGTGTTTATTAACTGCTCGCTGACACAGTTAAATGGGTCTGTACTCAGTTGCAGTTTTGTTATTGGTTCGGTAACTTCCAGGCAATGTCGAGTAAATCAACGGCCTATTGTGAACGTGACACAGGCCTATACTTGTTTGAACTCCAGCTGGTGCCTAAAATAAAACGCGAATTTTTCAGGTTCCTACCGACGGAGCGTTAAGAGTGACGTTGGTCGGCGTATGTAATGTATTATCGCCTCTACACGCTAACACAGCAACTGGCGCGCAGAGATTTACTATTATTCATTTTCCTGTGGGACTATAAGCGGTGACCGTGTTATATTATTTGCAATACTTGGGTTCAAATTCCAGCGCTTATTTCTATTATCGTGCCTTTCGAATCCGGTTGGAATTTTCGTAGATACAGCAGTTTAAAAAGGCTGTTTTAGCCATTTTGAGGGTCTAGAAAATTGTGTTTCCAGTAAGTGATCCTAATTTTTTAACTGATAGAAACATTGTTTGAAATGTGTTTTCTTCTCATAGATGTAGCCTACAACCGTAATGCGCGTTGAGATGTTTGTTCCAAATATGATTACTTGTATCTCGCTGCGATGCGTTTCAAGGGCAAGCAGACGTGAACCTTAAGTTTCATTGTCTTATATGCACATACATATGACGTTCTTCTTCTGTGACATTGGCAGCATGTTTGTGAAAAGACGTTTCTCATTTCACCGTACCAGTGAGAATACTGTAACTGCGATGCCATGCATCTGTGGATTTGTAGTAAGACATTAAGACCCGCAAGAGTTGAAAACATCGAGCAATGAACATTAAGGAAAGATGCATATGTGCAAACAAGGGAATGAAACAAACTGACGCACCAAAAATAGAGGTTCCTAGTTATTATTTAACTACTAAGCCGCGTACACACTTGCGAGCCGAGCGGTTCGCGAACTGCTCGTGAGCAGCATGCTCGCCAGTTTGTACGCTGTCCCGAGCGACATACGAGCGCCCTACGAGCCGCTCGCGACGATCCGAAGGAAGTCGGTTTTTTCGACGAACACAGAGGGATTCGCAGCGCTAGTGTGGACGCGCTCGCTATATGCATGTTCGTGTGTTTAGACAATACTCGCGAACCTTCCTTGCCATCAGTAGACTAATATCCGCTCGTTGTAGGCTCCTTGTTGGTTCGGCTGTCCTGTGGATCGCTGGCGGTTCGTTGGAACTAATTTTACCGCGAACACGTTGCGAGCAGCTCACGAGCGGCTCGCCAGTGTACACGCGCCCTGTGACGTGCAGGTTTTCTCCAGTGCAACGCTACTTTGCAACAAACCTGAGGCCATAAGGGCGAAATTAGCTGCCTGTGTTGCCTGCTCTCCTGCGCATAGACGCTATTACGTCACTACCATACATATCCGTGGGCCTCAATAAGCAGGTTGGATCCAGGAAGGCGGGACAGGGCACTGTCCCCTCTTGACCTTTTACGCGTAGTTTATCTTTAAAATATTACTTTTCTTTAAGTGGTGTATATATATATATATATAAGGCCATGGACTTTTCACGAAAACAATTTTGCCCCACTTAGTTTCAGTGACTTACGTCCCGAAGTTATACCTACAAATTTTAGACGTGTGGTGTTACTGTAATCTTACTGTGATTGGCAGGACTGCCCATCCCCTCCAAAATCCCAATGCGCAAATCACCCCTCCTCCTCAAAAAGGTCTCCCAAAACTCAAAAACAAATTTACTGCGA